>LPNX010634783.1:284421-307737 GCA_001517045.1 Pseudotsuga menziesii
TCAAATTTGGTTTTGGCATCCCATTCTCTTCAAAAGAGGGAAAAAAACACACTTCAGAAGAGGGTAAAAGGCATAATAGGAATGAGAGAATGTGGCCAGGCATATTGGCTTCATAACCGCATCAAGTATTTGAAAATAGCATCATAAGCACTTTATATAGAGATATGGAAGTCATTAATAGTATAGTAGTGGATTGCATCATACAGACAAGCTATCACTCAAAACTACTTAAAATAACCAAACATGAGAAATGAAATGAAATTAAAGTCCACGAATGACCAAAATAGGTCAATGAGACATGAAACTAGGAAGTAGAACCTTTGACAATAGCAGTAAGGAATGCCTATAGTGTCACACCTAAGAAGTTATAATCTATAGTTAAGGTGAGTACATTCAAGCCCAGACTCAAAACCATGAATAATTTCAAGGCAAAAAATATTGACAATAGATGATACATATATATCAACATGTAGGGTCATTTATGAAGGCTAACAACTTCCAAAAATAATTGTTGCAAATACTGACAGAAAACACTTACCGTGATATCCGGAGTAGCCAAGCGATAACACTTTGGTGAGCTTCACCTTCTTGTGGACAGAATTCACTCAGGCTTCTGAAATGTACTTCAAATTTGTCATCAAAAAGAATTCTACTTGCTTGAACATCCCCATAATCCAAAAGTAGTCATTGTTCAGTAATCTAAAAGACAGTATGCCAACGTGAGAGTAGTTCCCCTAAAGTATATGCATCCCATGAAAAGGCAAGTAATAGCTAGACAATAAATTATGATATAAAATCGTAACAAACTTGGAAAGGTCTAGCAGAAAAAATTGGTCTCAATGGGATGTTAAGAATTCCATTCAATTGATTCAAATTTCATTCAACCATTACAGCCAATGAAATAATTCAAAATTCACTAATATATATGCCTTGCGATAATGGGATGACTAAATCTAAATTTTATAAAAATAATTGGAATTAGTTACACAATAACTGAAAGTCAAAATCCTCCTAATTCAAAAGAAATTCATGGATATTGGTTATAACTTATAATAAGCTTAACTGCAAGCTAATTACATGCAAAATAAGAGACACAATAACATACTTTCAAGACATCCTTTTATTACTAAAATATATGTGGTATACAGGTGATTTGGAGTTTGAATTTGACCTTGAACATCATAGAAACCAAATTGGTAACAATAACAATATAGAAGTCTTGTCATCGGTACAGTACAAAGAAAAACCCGCCAAACTTTAAACAGTACAGAAGTCTTGTCATCGGTAACAATCGCAATTTGGAATATTATCTTGGTTTGAAATAAATCATATTAAAAAAATTAGTATGAAACAAATACCAAATGGAGAATGAATATATTTACAAGTGTCTTAAAATCAATCTTTCAAAACTTAGTTTAGTGAAAACTTAGCCAGGCAGGAGAGTTTGAAATTAATTCAGACTCTGGAAAAAATCAAGTAATTTTATTGAGTAGAATGGAAATTATTCTTTCATGTTTGGGTTAATTAAAATAATAAAGGGGCCCATTGAATCCTTCATCGGGCTCATCGATCAATCTTGCTGACCCCAAGAAAAACTCAGAAAATACCCATGGGTGCTTGCAAGTCAAATTTGACCAGTTTGGTTTGTTTTCTGTGGTGAACCAAATTTGCCTTGGGAGTACTTGGCTACCTGGCTAAGTTTTGTAACAAGGATTCAAATAGATAAGTATGGGATAGATTCTTCAACCTTGCTTACTCTATTAAATTTAGGATTGTAACATTTAGATCAGGGGCAGTTGAGAGAAAATAGTTCAACTCCCTATATAGGACAAGATGTGCTCCTAAAAATCGTTGCAATGCCATTGATATATCTCAATTACGGATAGCACTGTCCACCCTGTTATGCAATATTAAATGTTGTGTGGGGTTGTGTACACAATTGGATATAAAAAAAATCAGATCCAACTGCATACACACCACCTCATGTTGCATTTAACACTCTACCGCAGGGTGGATATTGCTCTCCTTGGCTCACTCTACTTGAAACAAGACTTGTGGTAGGATAAGCTTTCCACAATCACCTAGCAGGGGGTAAACAATCATCAACGTAATTTCTTTAATTTTACCATAATTCCTGAAAATACAAATATGAAATAACCCCCGAGTTTGGATTATTATATTGAAGATAAATAAGGTCAAAATATTCTCTTTCAACCTTGTATTGAAATCAAAATCCAATGAAATACAAGTAACTTTAGAAAACACAAGTTTGGATTTAAGAAACATCTCAAATTTTAAATGATTTTCTATTTTGAGTTTGTAACGTTCAAGGTTTAGATACAACTCTCCACATCTTAGTTTCCCACATTCTCCCCATGGCTCGGGAGGTCCCAACTAACTAGTGTACAATCCGTTTGGTCCCAATAACAATGTACGAGGGCTTACTCAAAATCACTTCCTTTAAGAGAAAAAAAATGGTGAAATCCCACTGCGCGTCCCTAAAGAGGGGGCAACCCCTACTGGTATGAGTGCCATCTCATTCCAATTAAAACTACTAGATTTGTCTAGACCACTTATCTTATAAATATGTTTTCTTGTCAATTTATTTTACCAGTGTACAAATAAACAAATAACATGAAACAGTCCTCTATATCCATATAGATATATTAAGGCATTGGAAACCAAAGAGTAAGAAAGCTTTTTGACTTATCTTTGCCTTGTGTTGAGAGAAATTTTATGCTCTAAATAAGGTACATTACAAACAAATATACAAGAAAAGTGCAAACCGAACTACTAATTCAAAGTCTTACCTTCTCAGGAGGTATGTTGTTTTTCCAAAGGTAGCCCATTTGTCTCTAGTTCCAAAGAACATCATGGGCACTTTACTAGGAGATCTTGTCTGTAAAAGAACATTCAATGAATTAGAAATCAGCACTATATCTACCAACTCTTGAGTTGATCATGACAGTCACCCCCTTCCTTTAAAAGATAATATTTTCATAAATGTAGGGATGAACCAATTTTTATTGTTCTACTATAACTAAAGTTTACCCGATTAAAGTTTCGGATTCTTCAAATAGATATTTTTTTCAGATTTAATATATGTCAATTTAATCCATAATTTTATTTGCTAATCATAGGAAGTGCACTAAAATATTTTGATAGCAAAGTATTGGAAATTATTTCCTCATAAAAGATAGAAAATTATACCATTTCAGGTTGAAGACTGTCAATTACTTTGCTTGATTTTTCTGTCAAAACAGAGGGGAAAAGAAAACCTGAATGAGAGTACTGAAAATAAGCTATAGTAAATTTATCTTGATGTTTATCCATGAAAAGCAACAACATACACATTATATAATGAAATATTTCAAACGAGATATTAAATTGTTTTTGCTAAGATCCAAAATTAGGGCAAGAACCAATTGTCAAATTTGGCTTTGGTATCCCATTCTCTTCAGAAGAGGGGAAAAAAGGCATAATAGGAATCGGAGAATGTGGCCAGCAATATTGGCTTCATAACTGCGTCAAGTATTCAAAAATAGCATCTTAAGCACTTTATATAGAGATATGGAAGTTATTAATAGTATAGTAGTGGACTACATCATACAGACAAGCTATCACTCAAAACTACTTGAAATAACCAAACATGAGGAATGAAATGAAATTAAAGTCCACAAATGACCAAAATAGGTCAATGAGACATGAAGCTAGGAAGTAGAACCTTCGACAATAGCATTAAGGAGTGCCTATAGCGTCACACCTAAGAATTTCTAATCTATATTTAAGGTGAGTACAGTCAAGCCCAGACACAAACCCTTGAAGAATTTCAAGGCCAAAAATATTGACAATAGATGATACATATATATCAACATGTAGGGTCATTTATGAAGGCTAAAAACTTCCAAAATTAATTGTTGCACAGACTGACAGAAAACACTTACTGTGATATCCAGAGTAGCCGAGTTATCACACTTTGGTGAGATTCTCCTTCTTGTGGACAGACTTCACTCAGGCTTCCGAGCCGTACTTCAAATTTGTCATCCAAAAGGATGCTACTTTCTTGAACATCCATGTAATCCAAAAGTCATCATTGTTCATTATTCTAAAAGACAGTATGCCAACGTGAGAGTAGTTCCCCTAAAGTATATGCATCCCATGAAAAGACAAGTAATAGCTAGACAATAAATTATGATATAAAAGTGTAACAAACTTGGAAAGGTCCAGCAGAAAAAATTGGTCTGAGTGGGATGTTAAGCATTTTGAATTATTTCATCAGTCAAGCTTGCTGACCCCAAGAAAAACTCAGAAAATACCCATGGGTGCTTCCGAGTCAAATTTGACCAATTTGGTTTGCTTTCTATGTTGAACCAAATTTTCCATGGGAGTACTTGGCTACCTGGCTAAGTTTTGTAACAAGGCTTCAAATAGCTAATTCTAGGATAGATTCTTCAACCTTGCTTACTCTATTTAATTTAGAATTGTAACATTTTGATCAAGGACAGTTGAGAGCAAATAGTTCAACTCCCTATATAGGACAAGAAAGTGCTCCTAACAATCGTTGCAAGGCCATTGGTGTATCTCAATTATAGAGAGCATTGTCCACCCTGTTGCACAGGATTAAATGTTGTGTGGGGTTGTGTGTACATAGTTGGATATAAAAAAATTCAGATCCAACTACATACACACCACCCCATGTTGCATTTAACACTCTACCACAGGGTGGATATTGCTTGCCCTCAATTACAAATTTTGTCAATACTTTGCAGAACTAAAGTGAAATGGGACAAGAGTAGTAAACCTATATACACAAATTTCCATGATCTTAAGGCTAGATTACATATAGAGCCAAGGAGGCACAAAATGAAATGTAGTGGAAACACAATTGAATAACATGCAACAAGACATTAGATAATGAGAAACATTGAATCAAAATGCAAGGAATGACATGTAGAAAGGAAAGGAATACATAAGTTGCTATGGTATTGACTGTAAAGATCAAAAACACTTTGGCCAATATGTTGAACCTATTTATATATTGCAAACATGTAAAGAAGTTGTACTTACAATTTACAAAGCATTATTTCTTGTTAGATTTAATCGATGTAGGATGGAACAATGAAGCACACTGGAAAGGAAATTGAGAAGCATGCAACATCCCTATAAGATTCACTAAGATAATTTTATTAACGTCTGACGAATGACCACAAAAGTAGGGTCAATGGGACTAAAAATAATACACCCAATTTATTAGGAAGTGGGAGTGTGATGGAAACTCCTAGATGTAAGCTACCTACATTAATTAAAGACAAAAGGATATAAGATGAAAGAAAATGAGTACAAAAGCGAGAACGTCATCCAACAGAGAGTGTCAAGAAGTATTGGAGTTAGGGAATAAGAAGGCCTAAAGAGAAGGGAGGAAATCCTCTAAGTCATTAATCACTGTAATGCTGACAATACGCTATCTGATAAGGTCCTCCAAAGAATAACGACATAGAGGTGCCCCTGCTTCATAATCCTGGGTAAGATATTGGGGTGCATTTCCACACAAAGATCCCCACCACTCCTACCACTCAAGGCCAAAGTGGGGGAAGAAAATATGAATCAATGATTTTCTACTTGACAAAGCATATGGGACAAGTGCTCTCAATAGATAGAATTTGTCTCTGATTTTGGGATCTCATAGAGCTACATTGTCAATCACTCATGTAACTTCCAATCTGGGGTCTTGGATGAGAGCTCCTTGGAGTGTCTTGGAAGAAGGACATATTCTTAAGGGTGCTCAAGAAAAGGTTTGAGCCCTCACTGATTTGATTATTGAAGAATTATGAATCTCTAGTTATTGTTTCCGACCCTAAGAGACTCTATGTGCTATGACCCAAAGGGGGGCAACCCAAAAACAAATTGCAATTATGCTTTATCGACTTGGAAAGGCTTGAATACTTTGAAAGAGGGCTAGTAAGAAACAATACCATAGATTTGTATGTGCACACATTGAAAACAAATGGCTTATCAGATAAGCCACCAAAAAATAGTATATATGATCATGTACATGCATGCGGATATAAAACTAATGGCCTAAGGCCCCTTCATTTGAAAAGGCTGAGTAAAAATGTAGCTTGAAGATATTTTACCTGTTAGTTTGATATTTCATAGCCATGGGGATTAACTATTAGTTTTATATTTGATATCCATGTGGAATAGTCAAAATGTTCTTCAATTAGAAAATTTCCCCAATTTTTTGGACTATATACTGATACATTATTTCACTCATTGCTCTGCACTAGTCATCATAAATGTTATGGTGCTCCTCTTCAACATTATACATGCCTCATTGCTTGTCAAATATTTATATCTCAAATCTATAAAGGACTCAAGCCATACCTGATATGCTTGCATGCCATTTCTCAGCGAATGACAAGATATTTCACCATGAATTAAATGCTTAAAATAAATCTATATGACCCCTCAATGGAATAGTTAATGGCATGCCATAAGAATGAAAGCTATGTAAAATTCTCCAAGGTCCAAACAATACGAGCATAACTGACTACCTGTACAAAGGATTGTAGCACCACTAACTTCAAAACTAGTACAGGGGTTGTAATTGAACTTCCATTCCTTCAGATTGGTGAAGGCCTCGCTCACTAGGTGGTACACTTAGATGCAAGAGATCTATAGAGTCATCATCTTCATGGTTTCCCATAACCCAGTCGATTTTGGGTGGAATTCTAACTTTCTTTCCTCTTTTAGACTCCCGATACTCCAAGTAACCCACAGCCACAACACCAAAGAGAAACCATAGAATTAGAGCCCAATTAAGGCCTCTCACATTCTCGCCACCATATCTATCTCCCAGTTGTCTCATTCCACTTATAAGAGCTATAATCCCAATCACAAGTGCACATCTTCTAGTAGCTACATGCAAGTACTCCCACCAAAATATTTTTGAGGAAGATTGCTCCCCTACAACTGCTTTCTTGGGGCGCAAGTAAGCATTGACTGGCTTCCAGCATGCAAAAAAAATACCTACCACACCAAACTTCACATGCAGAGATTCTATGTGAAATCCTTTGAGATCAGCTGCAACAAAAAGCAATCCAAGTAGCATCACAACTATACCAGAATATTGAAAATTTACATGGATCTGAAACCAACCATCCCCTTTTAGGTGTTTCAAATATCTTACTACCAATACTCCTTCAGGAGCAGAATTCCCCACACCTGGAACATCCTAAATCCATGAACCGTTAAAACAAGGCGAAGTGCTTGGTCAGCCTCAGCTGCACCTCTCCTCAAATGCACTAACATTGCCCGGCTGCTTGTCTGAGAATGCATATTTCTGTCACTCAAGCATTCTTCAGACCAAAGGGCACCAGTAGCCAAAACAATTTTCAATGGTAAATATGGATCTATAATATTCTTGCATTCTACTCTTCCACTACATCATGGATCCAAAGGTTGAGTGAATTCAAATGTAATAATTCCATTCTCATATTTGCATCTTACATCTAACAGTTTTTCTTGTGTAGGATGCACACTTAAAGAATCCTTCCCATCAATCCAGTATGAGCTCACACTCCCATTTCGAATACCATCAACCCACCCCACATAAGCAAAGCTATTCACCAACCCCACACCTAAACCAATCACTATGTAGCCACTTTTATGCTCTCCCCAGAAAACAAAAGATATTGAAGTTTTTGATAAAGTCCAAAATGATATTACTTGTTGATCATATAGAAAAACAATGTTATTGTACATATCAGACAGCCTACTATCAACTACTTGCACCTTCCAACCCATCTTCTTTTCAAAATATGACTCATAGATGAATTGATCAGGTGTGTTCCAATATTCTTTCCACGTTAGCTCCAAAGGATTTGCAGGCACCCCATGGGCATCTTCTCCACGCACATAGATAATTTGCATTTCATTTCTGGATGCAGCCCCACCAATGGGATCAAAAGTAATACAAAATGAAACATCATTCCTGGCATGTATTAAGAATGTAACTGGTACACCCCTTTCAACTATCAAAACAAGATCCTCCTTCCTGCTTATATACAAAACCTTCTACGGGTTTGGTGGGTTAGGATAATGCACTGCATTTTCTGCTCCAACAATGAGAGGGGATTTCCCATCTGCAACAATTAAAGGATGGTCATCCTCTTTGTTTTCTACCTCTAAAGGTCCCAAACATTTTTCTATGCTCATGAGACTAAGGCATGTATAAAGGTCTGAGACTTTCCAGTAGCCTCATCAAACCTAGAGCCCAAATCATAGTCATATTATTAGTGGCATTCACTGAGACATCAAATTTTGTATCTAGGCTTTCAAGAGGCATCTGGTAACGGAAAAGAGACATGCCATCTTGTCTTTAACTATAAAAATGTTTTGTGTTATTAACATCGACATTTCCATCACGATCGGAATAAAGAAAATTTGGAAAGACTCCCGACGGAGGTCCATCTTTGTCCAACACACATTCAGTATACTTAGTAATATAGTAATCATCTTGAAAGTGGTTTCCTTGGTCAGTAAATCCAGCCACCGTGACATCGGCTCGACAATATAAGTTACCCGATGACCCTAGATGTGCCCATCCAAATGCCATGTAATGGCGTTAAGTTGCATCTGCTTCAAGTCCAATATGAATTGCATCTTCATTTCTGTTCAAAGACCATCACAAATGAAAATTGGGTGCAAGTTCTATACAGTTGTCAAACATCACCGGTTGTTTGGCACCCCTTTTAACCCTTCCACCTGAATATGTAGATCCATTTGGGCTTTATTTAGCAGGAGCAGGGGCTGGGCTCGAAGAAAAACCATAATAACCAAAATATTCATTCACAACTTCCAGCATGACATGACCGAAGTCTGATCCCCAACCAATAAACCTTGACCCCTTCAATCATATAAAAATTGGTCACCATGAAGGAGCAACCATCCAATACACTGATCACCCCTCAGAGCTATTAAGGGTGCAAAACCCTACCATGGAGCTATTGAGGGTGCAATTTCTTTTTAAAGAATCTACATCTGAAAATCTTCCCAACATGCCCAAACCCATGAAAACTATGACCTGGTACAAAAATATCAATCACCTCATGTTGACCTCCATCGACGAATCTCACTAGCCCAGTCCAGAGAGATACAAACACTCTAAAACAAATTTGAAGGAAAAAATATCTATGCCACCTGGAAATTGAAAATATTCACATGAAATTATCAGAGTTTAATGGTTTCCCCTAAATTGGTTTGCAGCTGAGACATACCTTTAGGTACATGGAGAGATCTACCGCAAATTGGAACCTAATTTTAGCAAGACTATTCGCTGCGCCGATCCATGTCGCATAGACGAAGACTAGGATAAAATGATTTCTCTATGCCTTAATGTCGTTGTTGATCCCGGTGCTACTATTTTTGGTGTTTACGAAGGTCATGGATGTGGGCTTGGCTTTCACCATGGCCAAAGTGTTCCACAAAACTCTTCAATGACAACAGATCAAAATCTCCAGTGATCAAATTTGAAGGGTGGGTTTTAATTTCGATTGGAAGGGCATTTATTCCAGGAGCCTTTCAAATATGAAGTGAAATATAAATAATTGCACTTCAAATGGAAGAAGTGGAAGAAGTAGAAAGTAACTAAGCCCTTTCACCAAAAAAAATACAAAAAATAATAATTCCTTTTCTAAATTTTTATAATTTTAAACAATTGAGCATCTCTTATATATTTTCAATAAAACTTTTTTTGAAACATTAATTTGTCATATATGTATTATTAATTTTATAGTTAGGTAACATAACAATTATTTTATTGTATTTTTTGGAGTTGGAGTACACTTCATTATATAGAAAAAACTACTTAGACTGTGCGATAACCATATTGGGGCATCTGCATGATCTTATGCATAGTGCATGTCATAGCTAGATATAGTCTTAAAGAAAAACTAGAACCATGAGAGAATTACTTACTATTAACTATGTACAAAATGAAGCCACTAAGCAAAACGAGGCAATAATAAACCTACAACCAAAAACATATATGTGTATATATATATATATATATATATATATATATAACCGACCAAAAACTTAATTCAAACCAGAGAGAGGAAACAATCCAAACTTGAAAGATGTAAGAATGATGGGGATTGGGCACCTAAGAAAAAATAATACACAACTAAGAAAACATAAACAAAAAAAAATCCTACATACCAAGCAAGTTAGCAACGCTAGCATAATCGGGGTCGGGGAATCTTCAAACAAGGGATCTTCAAACATTGAAATTGATGGGAGATGAGATCTAAGTTAGTGAAGGTATGAATGGGATATTTATTGTGAATGAAATTAGGAGAAAGTGTAATGGAAGAATGGGGCACCACTAACATTGTCCCTACATTGATGGGGCACCACTGACACTAACATAGTCTTCACTTGTCTTTTTATTAATCCTTCCTCTCTTTCTTTCCCTCTCCTCTCTTCCTCTCTTTCTTTCCCTCTAATTCTCTCTCTCTTCTCCTTCATCTCTATCTCTCCATATCCCTCCTACTCTTCCCATCTTCCTTTTCTCTTATCTCTCATCTCCCTTCTTCCATTTCTCTTCGTCTCTCCCTATAGTCCCATAAATTCCATAATGTCTACTAGAGAATCATCTACCACTATAGTCAAATCAATTTTAAATAGGTTTTCCTAATGATTTTTTTTGAGTAAAAATGATGTAAACATGATGTAAAAATGATGATCATCTACCACTTGGAAGATGTAACACATGATGCAAAAGTTGTGTACTTTTATGCTAATACAATGATAATAAATTAAACTACATTGCCAACATGACGCTAATGGTACTAACGACGATGCTAATACAATGCATACTAACTCTAAAATAATGCAAAGAACGTGTTTGTAACACAAAAAAGACACAAAGATGACTTTGAAAAGTTGTTTTCCAAACATTGTTGATGCAACGAAGATCAAACTAATACAACAAATTGATGCAAACACTTCCCTCTGTTGTAATTAAATGGCAATTCAAAGAGTGTTCATAGAAATGAGTTGTTAGAATAATCAACCCATAGTTTACCCATTTAGACATTAATTTAATTATTTCTGTCTTATTAGCCTAGTTCATGTGTCCCACCTTGTGCAAGTTGTCTTTTACCTATCCATAGTGGTCAAAATTGCCTCATTTGACTCATGTAGCGCATGGGAAAGCCCAAGGAATCAAATCTACTTTATTCCTAGCCTCCTAGGTGCCCTTCTGCTTTTTCTGCTTTATTCCCTGCTTTTTCAGTGTCTTAAGGAAAATACAAAAGCTAGACTAGGTGAGGTGAACTAGTTTTTTGTCCTCTTCATCCTCCACTCTTTTCTCCATGCAAAAGCATGTATGAGCTACCATTCCACCACTCTTTAGCTTTCCTAATCCTTTTTTCTAATTCGTGAGCTCCATGACAGATTTGGGATCAGCTTTTTACACCTATGGGGGTTTTGCTTATTTTTAGTAAGCCTGCTTTATGCTAGATTCGAATTGCTCCTCATGCATTCGAATCCCTGATGTATGTTATTTATTTAGAAACCTATGTTATTACAGTTTTGGCTATTGTACACTGATTCAATACAGTTTAGTGTTCAGCTTTAATTTTCAGTCTCTTTGTGAGTGATTTTGCATGATCAATTGTTAATTGTTGTGAGTAAAATTAATCTATCACCTGGTTCAATTTCCACATGGTATCAGATCCATTGTATATTGTTTCTCTCCTTCAAAAATTGTTTTGCAGGTTCGACATCAGTGACTAGGAGCCTTCTACTGACAGCCGAGACGGATTTTCTAAGCTATGGATCAATCACAGAAAACTATCTTGACTCCCTTCAATTTGTTTGAATGGAAAGCAGAGATGGAGATACTGTTGAGAGTGAAATGCCTCTACAGGGTGACTATGGCAACAGAAGTAGAGCCCAATGCAGCTGCAGAGAAGATAAAATGGCACAACAGGAGGGATGAGGCTTATGGCCTCCTGTGTCTGAGTATTTCCAGAGACCTCCTTTTCCATCTCGATGGATTGACATCACCGAATGAAGTATGGGAGAAGCTTGCTAATATTTTTGGAAAGACAGATGAGATGAGGGGAAATCAAATCGAAAATGAGCTGATTTCTCTGAGTCCAATGAGCTTTAAATCCCTGCAGCTATATTTCTCCAAGTTCAAAGCATTAGTTTTGCAGCTGAAACAGTGTGGTATCGAAAAGAAAGATGATCAGCTCGTACTGGCCATCCTCTCGAAGCTGGGCCCTAATTATTCAATGTTTTTTTCGACCTTCTATGCCACAAAACTGACAGATCGAACCTGGAAGATGTCTAGCCTTACATATTTCATGGAATCTCTCACACAAGAATAGGACAAGCTGGTGATAATGGGCACCATCAAACCATCCAAATATCAAGCTTTGATTGCTGGAGATTCTAGGGTGGATTCAAAAAGCAAAAAGAAAGCTAAAAATCCACCTGAGCAAAAGAGAGACAAGAAATAGTCTCCGGAGGATTCATAAGGTCCCAAGAAGAACTACCAAAAGAAGAAAAACAAAGGTGAAATGAACAAGTGCACATACTGCAATAAGGGAAATCACTCAGAAAGATCTTGTATGAAAAAACAGATAGACATGCTGACCCAACTCCTGGAGAATAATGGTATCTCCCTTCCAGAAAGCTCAAAGAAGAGAGAAGGAGGATCAAGTTCAGATGACAGAGAGAGAGTTCATGCTCTAGTTCCTAGCACATCAAGCTCACCCAGTTTTATCATTGATTTTAGAGCTTCAAGACACATGGTTTCGACTAAGGAGGCCTTCTCCTCACTGGACAAGTCAAAAGGACCATCTATAGTACTGGGAGATGACTCTCTCACTGAAAGTTTAGGCAAAGGAAGGATAGATCTTGATCATGTTCAGTTCAGCAATGTGTTGTATGTGCCTGGTCTTGCCTCCAACCTCCTATCAGTGTACCAGATGACCCACACTGGGTCTCCTAAGAAGGTCATATTCTCCCCCCGATGAATTTGATATCACAGAGATTTCAACTGGTAGAGTCATTGCAAAAGGAGTTGTGAATCATGCTCAAAAGGTATACATGTTCTCACACTTCCTACCTTACTCAAACCCCTCTGCTCTTCTGATTCATGCTAATGAAGCAAGCAAGCTTTGGAATGAAATATTTGGCCACCTAAACTACAAATATCTTTCTGATCTTAGTGAAAAAGAGATGTTCATAGGGTTGCCCAAGATAAAATTTTCCAAAGAAGTCTGTCAAGGTTGTATCCTAGGAAAACACCCAGAGCACAAATTTGAGAGAGCTAGTCATGAGAGAACATCTGCACCCCTCGAACTAATCCACAGTGATGTTGCAGGCCCATTCCCTCATATGTCCATGAGTCAGGCCAAATATGCATTGAATTTCATTGATGAATTTTCCAGTTATTGCTGGGTTCACTTCTTGAAACACAAGTCTGAAGTTTTTGGCCTATTCAAATTCTTTAAGGCTTTGGTTGAAAACCAGTCTGGAAGGAAACTCAAGGCCCTCAGATCTGGCAATGGTGGTGATTATGTCAAGTCTGATTTTATTAATTATTGTGGAGATGTAGGTATTTATATGCAGCATTATATCCCTTACACACCACAACAAAATGGTGTTGCTGAGAGGAAGAACAGATCAATGAAGGAGATGGCAACATGCATGATGGAGGCCAAAACTTTGCCACCAAAGTACTGGGCCGAAGCTATCAACTGTGCAACCTATATTCAGAATAGGGTGCCTCAAAAATATCTTGATGGCATGACTCCCTTCGAATCATGGAGTGGGCACAAGCCAGATGTGACCCATTTCAAGATTTTTGGCTCAAAGGCTTGGGCTAGAATTCCAACAGAGAAGAGGAAGGATTTGCAGCTTCAAAGCCAAGAGTGTCTTTTTGTTGGATACTCTAAAGATTCAAAAGGGTACAAGTTGATAAATTTGAGCACAAATAAATCCTTCATCGAAATGTGTGTTCAGTTTGAAGAAGAACCCCTTGCAGCAGTGGAAGTTGGTGAAGCCTCTTCACCACCTGAACCTCAAGAAGTAAGTAAAGAGTTTGTTGAACATGATGATTATGATTTGTCTAATGGAGATGAGTTTATTGCAGATCCTAACATCCCTACAAGGCCAAAATGAGTAGCCAAGACACTACATGCAGCAGGAGAGCTAGCTGGGGATCCCAATGACCCAAGGAGGACTAGATCTCAGTTTGAGAGTGGTCTATGCATGAAGGATCCTATGTTTGATGAAAAATGCTATTTGATGGTGGATTCTTATCCTCAAACATATGAATAAGTAGCAGGAGATCCAAGATGGAAAACAACCATGAAGGAGGAGTTCAGCTCACTCCAGAAGAGCAACACATGGGAGCTAGTGGATCTTCCCCCAGGGAGAAAACTAGTACAGTGTAAGTGGGTCTATAAGACCAAATTTGCTGCTGATGGTTCACCACTGAAGTACAAGGGCTACTCACAAGTTCATGGCATATATTACAATGAGACTTTTTCCCCAGTGGCAAAAATGGATTCCATCAGGCTAGCCTTAGCCATTGCAGCCTCAAGGCAATGGGAGGTACATCACATGGATGTAAAATGTGCCTTCCTGAATGGATATCTCACTGAGGAGATATATATGCAGCATCCTCAAGGTTTTTCTACTAACCCTTCTCTTGTGTGCAGGTTGAGAAAGTCGTTGTATGGGCTAAAGCAAGCCCCCAGGGCTTGGTATGCCAAGATCGATAGCTTCTTGCTATCACTGAATTTTGTTCAGTGCAAATCAGATCCATATGTCTATTTGAAGTTAGTTAATGGTTCATTAATGATCATTTTGTTATATGTTTATGACCTCCTCATTACAGGAAGCTCACAGGCTGGTATTGCTTCCTTAAAAGGAGCTATGAACCAAGCCTTCTCCATGACAGATTTGGGGCTCTTAAGTCAATTTTTGGGGCTTGAGATTGCTCAAACCAAAGCTGGAATCAAGGTGCACCAGTCCAAATATACCTTGGACTTGCTGAACAAATTCAGAATGAAGGATTGCAAAGCAAGCAAAACTCCTTTCCTTTCAGGAGTGAAGCTGGAAGAAGCTGATTCTTCACCGATGGTAAACAATTCACTGTATAGGCAATTGATTGGATTTTTGTTGTATTTGACACATACTAGACCTGATATTTTTTATGCAATAAGTGTGGATTCTAGATTCATGGATCAGCCTCAAGAGATCCATTGGAAAGCAGCCAAAAGGATCCTTAACTTTGTTCAGGGAACAAGGACACATGGGATCTTCTATAAAGCAAAATCTGATCTTGATTTGATTGGATTTACTGACACTGATTGGGTAGGTGATAGCACAGATAGAAATTCCACATCAGGATATGTGTCCATGCTTGTAGAAGGGCCAATCATCTGGTCAAGCAAGAAACAGAGTGCCATTGCACTCTCATCTACAGAAGCAAAGTATAGAGGAGTTGTTAATGCATCAACTCAATGTTTATGGTTGCAGGGTTTTTTTGGAGAGTGTGGCTTCAAACCAGAGTACTCAACTACCATCTACTATGATAACCATAGTACCACTCAAATCTACAAAGATCCAGTTCAGAAGTAGAGAACCAAACACATTGAGATCCATATGCACTACATCAGAGAGCTTGTGCATGATGGAACCATTCACCTACTCTTCTGTTCATCTTCAGAACAAGTAGTTGATATCTTCACCAAATAATTTTGTGAGAAGACCTTCAGCAATCTCAAATCACTGCTGGGGATTGCTGATCATGCTGTGAAAGCATGAGTGAAGACAAGATTCTACAATTTTGTTTTATAGTCCATGTTTAAGGGAGGATTTTCCCAAGTTGGTTTTTCCTCTTTCCTTGTTTAAATGGACATGCAGTATGTAAAGGGTGACTAAGCCTTGTTGCTAGGCCCTATAATTTTCTGATATATTACTCATAAATCAGGCTTAAGGGGGGGTGTTAGAATAATCAACCCATATTTTACCCATTTAGACATCAATTTAATTATTTCTGTCTTATTAGCCTAGTTCATGTGTTCCACCTTGTGCAAGTTGTCTTTTACCTATCCATAGTGGTCAAAATTGCCTCATTTGACTCATGTAGCACATGGGAAAGCCCAAGGAATCAAATCTTCTTTATTCCTGGCCTCCTAGGCGCCCTTCTGCTTTTTCTGCTTTATTCCCTGCTTTTTCAGTGTTTTAAGGCAAATAGAAAAGCTAGACTAGGTGAGGTGAACTAGTTTTTTGTCCTCTTCATCCTCCACTCTTTTCTCCATGAAAAAGCATGTATGAGCTGCCATTCCACCACTCTTTAGCTTTCCTAAGCCTTTTTGCTAATTTGTGATCTCCATAACAGATTTGGGATCAACTTTTTACACCTATGGGGGATTTGCTTATTTTTAGTAAGCCTGCTTTATGCTAGATTCAAATTTATCCTCATGCATTTGAATCCATGATGTATGTTATTTATTCAGCAACCTATGTTATTACAGGGTTGGCTATTGTACACTAATTCAATACAGTTTAGTGTTCAGCTCCAATTTTCAGTCTCTTTGTGAGTGATTTTGCATGATCAATTGTTAATTGTTGTGAGTAAAATTAATCTATCACCTAGTTCAATTTCCACATGAGTGACACAAATATAACCCAAAATATGATGTCTCGACGTGCTTCACACTTTCTGTCATACAAATTTATTTATTTATTGCAAAAAACTAGACTACAACACTACTAAATGTGACGCTATAACCTTGTATTGTAGTAGTAGATGTTGTGTATAATGCATTTAAGAAGGATATAGGCTAGTCATTTTTATTTAATAAAATAGTGTTTTCCTTCATGTTCTTTTTAGTTGTTTTCTTTTATAGATGTGCTTTCTCATCGAGTTTAGTTTGTTGTTATTCTTAAGCTTACTTTTATTTTGCTTAGTTCCAACAACTTTTTTTTACTTTTTTCACTCTACAAGTGTGATCGTGGCATGAATTAGGCTAAGAGCACTGATGCACATAGCATGGTTAGACCATGTTTTCCGTAGATAACAACTTTCCATTTCCAAGAAACCTTATATTCCTCAATATGGCATGCTACTAAATATTAACTTGTAGCATGCTCAAACTAACAATTAAAATACCCAAGAACTCCACTTGTGCACACTAAATGAGTTGGTCGTGTGAAGTGAAGGTTAGAAATTGCGTCGACCTAAGAAATTGTGCTGACTCGGCCAAGGAAATGAAGAAAAATACATTAAAGGGGGTATGGATGCAAAAAAGGAATCAAAATGGAACGCAATTCACAGGTTGACAATGAGATGAGGAGACATTATTAACCTATACTATAAGTGTAACAAGTACACTGCATGTTAACCTATGCCAATTCACAACAATGTTTGTGTGTTATCATTATGATAATTCCTAATGACCATTCAAATCCACATTGACAATTTTAAATGATGGTATAACCATGACCCTTTTATATACACTTAAGGAATATGTGGAAAAAACAAACTGTAACTAATCCTTAGAGAGATGCATGCATGAGTATTTCCTTGATTCATTTTCGCCCTTTAGTTTTATCCTCAATTAGATTAAAACGAATCGACAAAGGGATGTAGAATATAAATATAAGTGATGTGGTGATAAAGGGATGTACTATGCAAATTGTTCATCCCAATAGTGATCTATTTTTCTAAACCCCCTACGTCCAACTTTACATGATAGGATCCAATTTTCTTGTATCCCTAATTTATCCATTATTTCTCTTACATGGATTTCTTTGCAACTACATATATCAATAGGAAATAGTTACTAGATAGAGATGTTGAATTCAACAAACTCACCATATGACATGAAAAGAGCTAGTTCAAAATGTTTTGAAAATTAAAGGTTAAAATACTGAAATATATTTGAGGCTATACTCCTTACTATGAGAATATAAAGGAAAATCACATTTACATGCTTTAGATATGTTGAATTTCAAAAATAACAAATCCATGTTCGACTTCAGCTCCTTTATTCGCATGGTTAGGATTCGTACCTTTTTTGGGCGGTTTGGATTGAAGACCTTGGGCTGACAGTAGCATTGTCATCTTTTGCTATTGCCCAAGTTGCACAAGACCTTGTTATATTTTATATGACAGAACTGGCAACTCCGCTGGGGACTAGCCTTGTCTGTTTGGGGTTTTTCTCTTGATTTCTTTCAGATTTTGCATTGTTTCAGGTCCTTCTTGCCACTTAGGGACATTTTTAAGTCTGATTGCATCCTCTCCCCTGCCTTCCTAAGGTAGTTTTCTACCCTTGGTTGTGATTTTTACACCTATTCGCGGGTTGTTCTTTTGAACGGTCGTGAATACAAATTTGCATGCGCGGGTTGTTCTACTGAACAGTCGCATATCATTCGTGACCTGCCCTTATAGACAGTCGCGTATATACCTGGAAGTTAGGATTTTTTAAGTCAAGTTTTTCCTTGTTCCCTTCTTTAGGTAATCCCTATTTGTGAGTGGTGTCTCTTTATGAATGTTGTGTAGCTTGTCTGAAGACTGTTGGTGATCACCCTACCTGCTTTTTCAAAAGCCTTTGAGTCTTTTTGATTGGAGTAATTCTTGCTTGTTTGCTTTATTAGATCCAAGTTTACTCAAAGCACAGTGCATTTCAGGTGCATGGTGGGTCTGTTAAGGTCTTCTGCGGGTGCATGAATCCAGGGAATTTGTGTCAGTATTTTTGTTGTTCTTTATCTATGTGGTAACCCCCTTTATAGCATTAGGATTTACTCTTTGCTCTTTCACCTGTCTCCTTTGCTTGGTTTGCTTTTTGGCCTTTTGTTTCTGATCAGCCTCTGTTAGTGGCCTTTGTTTGATTTCAGAAGCTTGTGGATGTTGTTTTCTTCCTTCTTTGGTTGGTCTACTTCACCTTGCCAAAATAGTTGTCTTGTCTCTTATACAAGCCTTTCTTCCAAGTAGGGTTTATGCTGACTTTAGTTGGTTCTAGAGTTTGTTGGGTGGTTGCATAGCAAAGTTCCTTTTGCTTTGTTCTTTTTATCTGCATGCTTTGCTTTGTAGGTAGTTTTTATTTTGCACTAATAAAAGAAAATTAAAAAAGAACTTGTTTTGTTGCTTTTCCCCCTACTTCTTTCTTTGGTTTGACCTTGTTGGACAAGGTACTGAGCAGCCTTTGTTTGTAGGCTAGATTGATGCTTGGGACTTCTTGACCTTTGTTTATGTCAGTCTTTATGCTCAGTCTTTTCATTCCAAAGTGTTGGCTTGTTTACTTTTGTAAGCTTTCCTTTTAAAATAGGTTTATATTCAACTTTAGGGAAACCTAGGGCTTGTTTTTGGGGTATAAAGTAGTTGTCTATTTGCTTTGCTTTCAGTACTTGTTTGCATTAGTTGATAGGATGATTTTTATTTTGCATTTATAAAATAAAAAGACAAAAATATTTGCTTTATATGCATGTCGATTAGGCTGTTAGTCTAGATTGCATAGCATAGCATTGTTTTTGAAAAACTTAAAAAATATAAAAAGATTTGATCTTTTTGGCTTTCAAGTTATTTGAAAATATAAAGAGAATAGCTGTTTGCTTCTTTGCATCTCATTTCTCTTTTGCTTAGTCATTTTGTTTCATTTTTTGAGTCAAAACACCACCAGTTTACCATTCCATTTCCTCTTGAGTAAGAAAAATCCCTTAAAATTAACGCATAAATTTAAAATTTATTAGTAAGTTTTTATTTTTAGGGCCTTCCACCTACTAGCTTAGGCTAGGCTTGTGGGCTAGGGAGTGTAAACTTCCCGCAAGCTATAAACTCAGACGTAGTGGACCTTTCACTAGGCAAATCCTTGGTTCTACCGCTGTATCTGGGAAGATCCTCTCAAACGGGAGTTAAGCATGAGGCCGCGTGGAGGCTTGGACAGAGGGGATAACCCCCCGAATCCTTGTCAAAACGTAACTCAGGACTTTTGCGCATCTAGGGATTCTGTCTAGGCAGAATTTCGGGCTCAGCTACCCTGCCCATGCGTACGATTTCGGCTTGCGACTGTCCCCCCAGACAGTAGGTATTATCAAGGTAGCCTTTAGTCTCTTGTCTTTTAGGGCTCATACACAGGTAAACCGGAAGGTTATTTCTGGTTCACCTCGGACGGACTTGGAAGGTAACCCTTGTGGAAAGTGCAGGACGGTGGTGGGTGATTCCTCCGCTTGTGCCTGAGAACCCCTCAAGGACGCCAAGTAACTGTTCATCAGCCTTCTTCTGGAAGGTATATCTTTATAGCCTGTTTAGATTGCTTGAGACTCTAGGATCTTTTTAGTGAGTGCTGTGTGGTTTGTCTGTACTCAGTGGGCCTTTAGGTGTCTGCTTTGTAATTTTGGTTGATCATCAACCTCAAACTTTGTCTCTTGTTTTGAAACTATGGCTAACACCCCTTTGAACACCAACCAAGAGCTCCCTTCAATGGGAACTCCTTGTCATATTCCTCTCACAGGGAATGTTGGTGTTCCTTTGATGGCCACCTTGAATCTTTCGGGATTCACCATAGGGCTACCGGTGTGGTTGTTTTCCACTCCAACTATCCTGAATGCTCCTGATGCTTCTCAAATAAGAACCTTATATCAAGGGCATCAAAACAATGTCCCCCCTTCACCTGTAGTTAGTTCTCCTCCTCCTTCTACCTCATGCGGTGAAAGTACTGATACTAGTAACCGACAGTCTAAAAGGAGTAAAAGAAGGAGGAATAGGAAGAAAGCACATAAGCAAGGGGGCACCCACTCAACCTCTGCAAGTCAAGTTGAACCTCACCACCCAGCCTCGGTTGTTCAGGCTGGGGGCACCCATCCAACCTCTGCAGGTCATGTTGGATCTAGTCACTCAACCTCTGGTGTTCACGTTGAGTGCACCCGTTCGACCTTTGGTTTTCAAGTTGAACCATCCTATCCAACCTCTGTTGTTCATGTTGGAGCTATCCATCCAGCCTCTGGTGATCAAGCTGGTGGGATCCTTCCAACCTTTTCAGGTCATGTCAGATCCTGTCACTCAACCTCTGGTGTTCAAGCTGAGTGCATCCGTTCAACCGCTGGTTTTCAAGTTGAACCTTCTCATCCAACCTCTGTTTTTCAAGTTGGATCCATCCATCCAGCCTCTGGTGTTCACGCTGGTGGGATCCTTCCAACCTTTCCAGGTCATGTCAGATCCTGTCACTCAGCCTCTAGTGTTCACATTGAGTGCACTTGTTCAACCTCTGGTTTTCAAGTTGAACCTCCCCATCCAACCTCTGGTGTTCACGTTGGATCCGTTCACCCAGCCTCTATTGCTCAAGCTGGGGGCACACACTCAACTGCTGCAAAGCATGTTGATCCTAACCATTCAACCTCTGCTGTTCATGTTGATGGTGCCCGTCCTACCTCTGCAAGTCAAGTTGGACCTAGTCTCTCAGCCGCTGCTAGGCACACTGGGGGCAGTCTTTCAACCTCTGTGTTTCAAGCTGAAGACAACCCGTCAACCACTGCGAGTCATGTTGACACTGTTGACAAGTCTACCCGTTCAAAACACAAGCTCAAATTTCCTTGTAAGCTTTGTGAGGGAGACCACCTTACTTATAAATTCCCTTCTATTGAGGAGGTGCGAAGAGTTTGGATTCATGGTCATCCCGTTTTTGAACATTATGGAGTCTCTCAACAACCAACCTCTCTTAGTGAGGTTGGACCCAGTCACCCAGCCTCTGTTGTTCACGCTGGGGGCAAACTCTCATCCTCTGCTAGTCATGTTGAGAGAAAACAGTCATCCACTGCTAGTCATGTTGACTTAGTTGAGAAAACTGGTCGTTCGAAGAATCATCTTAAGTTCCCTTGTGTGCTATGCAAGGGAGATCACCTTACTCATCTGTGCCCTGCTATCCCAGAGGTGCGAAGAGTGTGGTCCAAGACTCATGGATTTTGTTCTTCTGAACACCCTATAGTTTCTCAACCTCCTACTCAACCTTTGGTTGATCAAGTGGTCGAACAAATCTCAGATTTGGTTGATCCCACTCTTATTTCGGAGAGTGTTCCTCATGTGATTGAACCAATGTCATCTTTGGCCAATCCCACTCTCCCTTCGGAGAGTGACTTTCACAAAGCGGTTGAATCGATCCCAGTATCGATCAATCCCACTCTTCCTTTGGAGAGTGAAGTGTCTACTAGTCACATTCTCTTCACTACCAGTTCAGATATTACTGAACAAGGGGGCACTGAATTTGTTTCAGATCAACCCCCACCAAGCTCTCGAATTGCTTCCTTTGATTGGGATAGCCTAGTTGAGCCGCGCCTTCCTTCCCATGCACCTTTCCAGATAAAGGTAAAAGTTGAACCCTATACAATTTCTCGTTTCATTGTTGATGAAGGAGCCTCAGTTAGTATTTTGTCTGCTCGTGCTTGGCGAGGTATGGGATCTCCCAGCCTTGTGTCGACTGATAGTCAGTTACTGGCGTTTGATAGAAGAACTTGTTTAGCCTTGGGAATTCTTCCTCAAACACCTATTACTTTGGGTGGGAAGACCATCTTAGTTGACTTCATGGTGATAGAAGACCCTTTGGACTTTAATATGCTCCTTGGGCGTGATTATGTCTATGCCATGCAAGCTGTAGTGTCAACATTCTTTTGTGTGATGTACTTTAATCATGGCGAAGAAATTGTCACTATAGATCAGTTGGATTTCTTGATCCGTCTCCTGACCCAACTAGAGACCAAGTCTTTCCTTTATTGGTTCCCAGTGTTTCTGTAGACACTACCCCGCCACAGGTGAACTATGTGGCTTCTTGTCATTTGTGTTCAATTGCTACTGAGAGGCAACCTCTGTTTTCATGCTTACCTTCTCGGGACTTGGTCCCAGCAGTTGATCAGGTGAGTCATCCTATACAAATTGTAGAGCCTTCTCTCCACTCTGTCCATCCATTTGAAAGTTCCAATATGTGTTCTATCTCGGATGATTTCTTCCCTTCGGATGAAGTCTTCCTGGAGTCTTTGATACAGTCTGACCTTCTTTTTCAGTTGTGATTAAGTCTAACCCTGATTTGCTTAGTAATCCTTCTCTTTTTCTTATGTTGGTTTTTGTTGAGTCTTTTGATTCTTCATCTGAAAAGCAAGTCAGTGATCCTGATGAGTTTGATTTTTTTCTTATGAATTTCTCAGCTCTTGTGATATTGAGTTTGTTCCTGCAGACTCTATCTCCCTTGTTGATTTTCGCTTCTCTTCTGAGGTTGATCTTATTGATTATAAACC
>LPNX010634783.1:308797-392291 GCA_001517045.1 Pseudotsuga menziesii
TTTATTTCGTTGGTCCTATTTTGTGTCAAAAGCTGCCTAAGTCACTTTTGTGTCATGCTCACTGTTCAAGGATTAAACCTTTTTCGGCCATTCTGCAGTTGCCTTGACCTTTTGTGTCGGCCATTCCCTGGTATCAGTTCCTTACATCATGTCTTCAGCGGTCCTTTTTGTGAAATTCAGTACCAATTCCATATCCAATTAGTCTTTGACTTACCTCGTGTTGGATGATGAAGGATTCCTTAATGCCTTCCTTCCAACAGATCTCTTCCTATCGACTGCAACACATCTTGCTCTGGGACCGAGATTTAGAGTTTTATGACAGTACCTTGGGAATTGTTGTCCTCAATGGCAATTTCCCTCGCTATTGGGTAGTGGGGATACCTTATTGTCTTCTACTCGATAGATTCTTCAAGTGTTCGACTTCAAGTCCTTGTAATCACACTTGTTAGAATGTACTAGATACCTTGGGGACCATTTTCATTAATGGTGGTTTCCCTCGCGTTTGTTAACAGTTTTCATTATTGACCGGTAATCAAACGGTCTCCTCCATGTTCGACTTCAACTCCTTTATTCTCATGGTTAGGATTCGTACCTTTTTTTGGGTGGTTTGGATTGAAGACCTTGGGCCGACAGTAGCATTTTCATATTTTGCTATTGCCCAAGTTGCGCAAGACCTTGTTATACTTTATATGACATTTTGCTGAGACATAGATCCACCTTGTATTTTTGTGGCTATGATCGATTGTTGAGCATGGATCCACCTTGTTCATTTGTGGCCATGGCTCCTTTAGATTTGATATGGCGCCCTTTTGCATATTGAGCGACCATGATAGTTTCATCAGTTATACATATGTTGGATCCGCCTGTATCTTTATGGCGATGTTTTGTATATGGACGTGTATGTTCCGGAGATCAGTTTTTCTGACATTTATCTCTCTTTCAGGTACCTTCACTCGAGCCTTTCGATCTTGGATTCTCTGCTCTCTCCATACTCAGTTGTTTCCTTTATAATGTATTTCGACTATCATATTCCTCTCTAATCTCACACATTAGGGGGCATCTGTTATAGCTCAAAATGACACATCTCTACCTGTGACCACTTTCCCATGATTTCGTCGCATGTCGGCACTTCCTGGAAGTCACTAAAAAAAACACCTATCTTGGAGAAACCATATCTTGAGTTTTGTAACTCTGTTTGACCTCATTTGTGCACCGTTGGAAAGGTATTTCAGTTAGGTAAAACTTTCCAGAAGACACCAAAGTCTGAAAATGCCCAGAAATACCCTTAAAATGTGTTTTTTGTGTATACGCGACTCTCCTTAAGGCATAGTCGCGTATCATACGCGAGTCTCATGTTTTACAAGTCGCGCATGCATATATTCGCGGGTTTCTCTTGTGTAAACTTGTGTATCATGCGCGGGTTTCTCTACTACAGACTTGCGTATCTGTTTCTCAACATTAAAACATAAAAACACACCTTTTGAGTTAGTTTGGGTAGTTATACAACTAACTCCTTTAGTTGTAACAACTTTGGCTTCGCCCCTAACTCTTCTTCATCATATAAATAGAGGTAGGGAGGTTCATGAAAGGGGACTTTGAATTTATGCATTGTTATGCTGGAGGAATTGGGACTCTCTTTGCCTACACCTTTTCCCTGGAGGTCTTCCCTTGTGTTGCAGAGCTTGGAGGCTGAGTTCTTTGGAGAAGAGAAGCAGCAGAACCAGATCAAGGTTTCGTGAGGTGCCAAACTTGAAGAGAAGGTATACTTGTACTTGTTTTCAAGATTAATAAAGATGTGATGTCCTTCTTCTTCCCAAATCATTGTTCAATGTGTGATTGAATTTCTGTTTCTGATCATATGATGATGTTATTCAGATCATTTGTTTATGTTTATTTGATTATCATTATCTTATGTATGTTCATAATGGTTTGAGGAAGGTATAACTTGTTTTGCAGGTCTCTTGGAGCGAGAGGAGCAAGAAGAGGATTGAAGAGAAAGCTTGGACCAGTCTTCAGTTTATCAGGTGTGGACCTTTCTCATCTCTGAAACTTGCTGTTATATACTTGCTGAACATTGTGCATCTCTCTTTCAACCCCAGTACGTTTATGGCCTCTTAAACCCTAGCCATAGGACACTTTCCTTTACAACATCCGTGATATCAAAGACTATGATCATTATACGAGGTATTTGGTTTGTTTCAATGCTTTTATATAAATTGAATGCATATTCAAAAACCCCTTAGGATTTAAAACACTCACTAAAATTAAATTAAATTTATGAATAGAGATATGTTGTAGTGTAGCTTTAGTGGAAATAAAGGTTAATGTTAAACAATATTCCCCTATATAATACAAGTTAGGAATCCATGTATAAAAAAATACATATTCTACATATTTGTGAGTATGTTAGAGAGTTGGAGCGTTATCCTATGCATATATATTTAATTTAGAGGTTATTCTTTGTGTCTCTTCATGTGTTGGTTTTATGCATGTATATTTTCAAAATGTTCATGTCAAGTCATGTATATATTTTATTACACGAATTTTTTTGCACTTAACTTAGTAGAATGTTGTTGTAATATATCTATAGGTTATACATATTCTAGTGGAAATTTCTCAAATGATGAAACTAGACATAGGGAAAGAGAGTAATATGAGAGAATAAAAGGAAACATATCCCAATTAATGAAGACAATACCGGTGACAAGACATTGATGAGTTGTAATTACATATTTTAAGATTTCATAAAGTATTGAAAAATGTGTATTTATTTTACAAAGAGTTGAATTTATAATTCTAATTATTACTTATTGTAATGTGTTTTACGTTGCGAAAAAGCTTAATTAAAAACCTAACATTATTTCTAAAGATTATAACAAAAATAGAAAGAGACCTAGATATGGGCTACTTGTATTGAATGTAGTGGGGATAAAATTATAGCAGTCTTAATCGTAATAGATGTAAACATGATAGACATGGTATGATATGTCATACATTTTTTAGAGAAATTTAGAATGTAATTGTCATCTAATATACTACATTTTTTGTTACACTTATTTATTCTATTACGTGCATATTGATAGTGTGAGCATCGAGTGCAAATATGATGATGAATAGAGACAAAGACTTGTTTCATCAATATAATATAAAGAAAATACTTTCAATTATGATGATATAAAAGTTACTAATGAAGGGAAACTTTTAGAATACACAATTTCATCACTATAGCGATGTTTGCCTTTTGACAATATGGGATTTCGTCGGAAGAGTGACAAAATACACTATTTCGTCACAATAGTGATGAACGTCGGGATAATTTTGAATTTTTTCAACAAATTAAAACTGTTTAGCGATGAAAGAAATGATTTTACCTGTTTCATGGCAAATTTTCATGGGAATTTTGACCCATATGTAGTAGTGGGTATACATAAGTATTATGACATGCATCATCATCGTGTACATTGACATTGTCATCATCATCATCAATTCCATATGGTAGATCAACATCATCTTGATCATCATCCTCATTATTATCGTCATCGTCAAAATCAAGTACATCATCAACAAAATCATCGTCATCATTGTCATTATGGTCACACATATGCCATTAGTGTTCTTAATCACTCATCGACATTAGGATTCATGTCATGTAATTGTTAAGGTCATTTATATGTCATTACAGTCATTACGATGATAATAGGGTTGTTTACATGTCATTACAGACATTTAGGTGCCATTAGAAACAAGTAGGATCCAAAAGTGATACCATATACATAATTATCATTGAAATCCACATCGTCATCGTCATCATACAATAAATCAACACCATTGTCATCGTCGTAGTCATCATCAATATAATTGCGATAATAATGAGCAAGGAGTCGTACTACCTCACAAGAATGGATGATATACTCTTATACTTATCAAATCATATCCATATGCTCCATCATAATTATCATAATGCATCATCGGCATGTTGTTAGGGAGATTCATATGCCATTAGGGTATATCAAATGTTGTTGGGGACACTAAAATGCCATAAGATAAATTTAGGTGACATTAAGGTAATTTACCCATCATTAGGATTAATAATGATCCAAAAGTGCCATGATTACGATCATTTAGGTGCCACTATGATAAATCAAGATCCAAAATTACTATCACATGGATCATGATCATTGACATTGGCATTGATATATCTGACGTTATGTCAGGCGTTTCCTGAACACAATCCCTAGCTCTAAACCTAATGCAATTCCTAGTGTAGTTCCTTTCGAAATTTATGGCATTATTCCAGGTGCTATACCCGGTGCTATGTTGGATGTTTTCTAGGCGCAATTCCTAGATCTATAGTTGGCGCTATGTTGGATGTTTTTCCTACCAAAATTCATGGCGCAATTCCTATCGCTAGCCCTGGATTGATATATGGTGTATGTTATTCAGGACATTTTTGGAGGCTATTCTTGGCATTATATGGGATGCCTTTGTGGATGCTAATTAGGATATTAATTGGGATTCTAATTGGGGCGCTAATTGGGATGATAATTGTGATGTTAATTGGGACATTAATTGGGATGCTAATTAGCGTCCAAAATAACACCAAATTTTAAAAAGGGATGATAATTGGGATGCTAATTGGGATGCTAATTGGGACGCTAATTGGGATGATAATTGGGACGATAATTGGGACGCTATTTGGGATGCTAATTGGGATGTTAATTGGGATTCTAATTAGCATCCAAAATAGCACCAAATTTTAAAATGGGAAACTAATTCGGATGCTAATTGGGATTATAATTGGGATGTTAATTGGGATGCTAATTGGGACGTTAGTTGGGATGCTAATTAACGTCCAAAATAGCACCAACTTTTAAAAAGAAACGTTAATTGAGATGCTAATTGGGATGCTATTTGGGACTCTAATTGGGACACTAATTGGGATGCTAATTGGGATGCTAATTAGCATCCAAAATAGCGCTAAATTTTAAAAAGGGATGCAAAAAATGCCATTAAAAGCGTCATCTCATGGAAAAGCATCCAATTTGTCCATAAAATGATGGAAAATACACTAAAAGTGATAGTGGACACTAAAAAGTAAGCTAAAAGAGACGCTAATCATAGGTTTTTGTTGTAGTGACTTAAGTATATTTATGTTTTCTTGAGTTCGGTTCCTATTTATGTTTGGAATTCCTGATATCACTACTATTATCCCGTCACATGCACCAGGTCCTAGTGTGGACCTTGGTGTTGGATGGGGGGAACCACAGCCCCTTACCTTGCTTATAGATTTAGGATTGATTATATTCCATCCTCTACTCCAGTTCCAGAGAATTTTCACTCCCTTCGTCTGGTATTAACACTAGTGTTCACCCTCATAGGAGTGGTAGTGGATACATGAACGTTGGGTCTACACCTTACATTCATTCTTATGTCCTATCATCCATCGCACTGTTTATTTTGAATGTAGTTGTCATGATCAATCCTCCCTATATCCTATAGTTTGGACTCTTTACTGAATGTTTCCAGCTGTTTTGGGCTATTATTATTGTCATGTAGGGTTCAATTTTTTGTACACTCTCTTCGGGGCTTTGACTTATTCATGCCTATCATAGGTATAATGTCTAACTGGCATATAGGTTATGATTTCACATCTGATTGCATTTATTCATTACCTTATGATCATTTCATTTTAAACTTAGGTACAAACCCATTCCATGATATCAAAGAACTTTAATGCTACTATTAGAAGTGGTATTGTGCAAATGGTAGAGTTTTCCTATACATGGATGCCCTAGTTACATCCATTTTGCATTTGGTTCCCATGCTGAGATGCCTCCTTTAGGTTGTGGGAGTCCCTTGTTAGTCATGGCATGTCCTTGAGTAAGAGCTTCATACTCCTCTTGAAATTTATGCTGGATTTTCCCCATAGGGACTCCCTTGTCTATATCAAGTTGTAATTACATTTCATGAGTTTTTCTTTCCTTCTTGAGCTTTATGTCGACTCCTTGATTTCAAGTTATCAGCCATATATCCTGATATTGTCTCATGTCTAACCAAGTAGAGCCTTCTAAATTTTTTGTGTAGCTTGATCACCCCTTTACCGGGAGGAGACCGTCCCCTGAGTGTCATTATCCTGCACATGTTTCCTTGCATTGAGCATACATATGTTCCACTTCTTGGAACTAGCTTTCCTGTCCCTGACACTCGTCTCCTCCTAGCTATGTACTATAAATCACTTTTATTCTTTTTCAAGCTTTTAAAAATATCTGGAAAAAAAAGTCCAAAAAAATAAAAATAAAACATAAAAAGTTAGATGAGAAAAGATATTATCTTTGGAAAGAGTCGAGTTGTGTCGCCTTCGAACAGAGACCTGTTTATCACATCCATTGGTTGGTTTATTAGTTATACTTTAGGAGTTGTACTCATTACTCTATGTTTATCTCCATCGACTCGTTACGCTTCCAGTCCCCATGGAGCCATCGACAGTTTTGGGAATACATCAATGTCCCCTTATCAATGGACTCTATTAAGTTTCTGACCTCAACACATCTATTCACACTTGTTATATTACACTATGTACCTCAATTCCCATTTTCATTATTAGTGGGTTATCTTGCGTCTATTAACGGTATACATCAATGATCGATAATCAGATGATGGACTACTATGTTCGACCTCGACACACCTATTCACATAGTAGGACATGTAATCGCAGTGGTTTGTGTAGAATAATTTCCATCTTTGTGGCATTCCATATATGCTACCTCCTTGAATGTTCTAGTATTCATGAGATTTCAGCTCTTGTGATCATGATTTTAGGGTTTCCAGTATATATCATATATCTCCATCCATTATGGAGATACTGATCCATTGTATATTGTATGTGTCGATGACCAGACATGACACTTTGTATATCATGCCTATTCATAGACATTGTACTCTGACGTATCTGGGATTGCTCCATGTATTTGCAGTCACATGCAAAGATTGATTATTGTATTGCACTGATGAGTGGTTAGTTCTTCCACCTGGGTCTTGATTACTCCACTTCTAGGATGGATTTTATAATGCATTTCGGTAATCCTATTACCCCTCTGACCTCACACATTATGGGGCATCTATTATAGCTGATTTTACCACACCAGATAGATCACACATTTATGGCCTTCCCTACCCCTCTGCAGACTCTTTGGACACCATGGAATTATATTATTCTTTGATGTTCCAATATCATCCCCAAAAAATTCCTGTTTATACCTATACGTGACTTTTAAAGAAATACTCATGTATACACAAATTTTGACCTCAAATCCGAGTGCACCGGGATGTGTGCAAAATGACAAATATTTTTGGAGTTTTCCTCATTTGAGTCCAAATAACTTGACTCTTTTCCTTCCAAATTCCTTGAGAACGCTCAGATTCGACCCTCCATTACCTCTTTGGAGTACTATATAAGCAACCCCTTGGATACATTGAAGGATAGAAATTGAATAGTAAGGAAACTATTGTCCATTGTTGCCTTAGTTTTACTTATACTTGAATCTACATCCCTTTGTCCCTTGGAGCACATAGTGTTCTTCCCAAGCTTGTATTTTCTTTGTGATCTTTTTATTGAGAGATAGAGGATTGAAGTGGTGGGGGGCCAGGTGGAGGACTTGGTTTCTCCTGTTTGCAGAAGTTCTGATAGATTTTGTCTCTATTGTATCTCTGATTTATGAATAGAAATATCTTTTCTTGTCCTGTTCATGTGCATTTTTAATATGAATATTGAATCCATGGATGTATTTAATTTCTTATACATGATTGATTATATATGCTAGAGTAGTGCTAACACATTTATATATATCATTTTTTCTTTGTTTGTTGTTGTTGAGAACAGATTATAAGTGCAATTGCATTGGAAAAGCTCAACAGGGATCTACTTCAACCATCTAGAACAAGGTACGATTCTAGATCCCTTAGTGTTATATTTTTACTGCTCTTGTGTATTGGGAAATATTTATTTCTGGTGTCATACTGTCTGTTGTGGTACCCCCAAGCCATAGAAAGTTTTTCTATGTAACAGTTGTTATCTAGTCGTATGTGTTTATCTATGGACTAGATTAGTAGTTTAGATTATTCATTTTTAGTTGTCACTAAAAATGTCTCAAAGTAGGTATTATTTAGCTTGTAAAATGTCATGCCTAATGTTTTTGTACACCTAGCCACTAATTAACCATTTTGTACAAGTGACAATGAAGCAGATGCACAGTGTGGACAATAAGCAAAGTAAAATTGTTGGTTAAAAAATAATGTGAAGAACTAAACCAAGTATGGTTGAGCACTTGGTAATATGGTAATATTATTGATGAATAGGGACATTCATGTATAACCATGAATGAAGAAAAGAGACAAATAATGTTTTTTTTGTAAATCTAGGAAGCATTGACAATTAGTGATTACCTGTAACATATCAAGCTAATTAGGGAATAGAGGAATAAAGCATTACAATGAGTGTGGGTCTATTATATGGTTTAGAAATGTGGTGAAGATTTTGAAAGAAATATCCATAATTGAATGAATCGTAAGGAAAAAAACTAACTCAAGGAAGGAATTTAGATAGTCTAGTGACTTCCATTATGGAACTACAAAGAGTCCATATAAGTGAAAAGTATATTTGAAGTTGGTATGACTTGCAAAAGAGAAGGTAATTTGAAAGATTCCAAATGGAGGTGGAATGGAATTCATTACAACACTAGGAATATCAAGTAAAGTTTATTTTGGGAAATACTAATCAAGGAAAGGAAATGATAATGGAATTAGGTAATGCTACTATGGATTGGAAATCAGGAATAGATTAGTTGGGACTAGATATAATTTCTCAATATAAATGGAGTAGAAAGGCAATGTAAACAAAATGCAAAGGAAACCCAAATTTGGGAAAGTATTTTTGCATAGTAAAATTGGCATTGTGGAAAACTCAAGAAAACATTGAAAGATTTTATAATGATAAAGGAAGCTATGTGAGGATAAGAAGGTAACAACTAATGATCTATTGTGAAGTTGGTAGAGTTTCCATGAATTGGATATGCTAAGAAGTGGAAGAATAATGCAATGTTATGCAAAAGAGTTGGAAAGGAGAAAAAATATTAACTCATGTATTGATGTTACATTTATTTTTATTGTGTTTATGTGTATATACTTAAGTTATATGAAAAATGGAAATGAAAGAGAATGCAATAGATAAAATGCATATGCACTTGTGAGCATACTAAGAGATAATGCATAGTGCATAACTATGCTTGTGCGTATACATGGAATTGCATATTGGTAAAAGTGGTATGTTGATGTGTGTGTGTGTGTGTGTGTGTTATCAATACTTATGATGATTAAATGTGGTTGAAAATGGATAGGTAACAAGAGATGGTCAATTCATGGATGAAGATGTTAATAATACTATTTCATATGACATGGAAGCTTGTGGAAAAAGGATAAGGACAATAAAATATTGATCTAGGGTTGCTGAAGGGATAGTGTAATCTTCATAAAACCCTATTTGATTAGGTAACATAAAATATGTTGATGGATGTTGGATCCATCACTTTTTTAAAGGATTTTAATCATGGAATATAATGTGAGTTACAAGGTAAATATTACGGAAACAAATAATTGACGCAATTGTTTTGTGTCTTCTCTTGCAACTATTTAATTAACATGAATAAGTCAAGGGAAAGAAGGAGAGAATTGATGAAGAGAAATAAGAAATCTTTGTATTAGAAGCAAATATGAGTTTTGGTTGAATATACTCTCTTGTCTAAGTTTTGTTTGTCTATGTAATCGAGTCCTGGTTTTTGTTGACATATGTAATTTTGTGATAAGTAATCCCATGGATGGTACATTGAGGTTGTAGATCCATTAAAATGTATTCTATGAAAGATATGGTGATTAAAAGAAATGAATATTTTTGGGACCCTTAAATTTTGTGTGCATATGTTATGTGATTTTTTATGTTCTTTTCTTAGTGTCTTCTTAATGTATGATTAATCATGTATGATAAATATTTTACATGATATAATGAATATATACCATCATTGGTTTATCCCTGTAGTTAAACCTCCTTATTCTGGACAGGTATTGGTTGTGCTTTGGGTGAGACCTTCTCCTTTAGAGTATTTAAAATGTTAGCACACTAGACTACAATGGTACCCTTTGTTAGCCCTTGCACAAGAACCTCAATCTTCTTTTTCCTCCAACTAATGGTTTCATTATTGGGACCTGTTTTATAATAGGAAATCATTATCTACATGGATACATAGGTGTCAAAAAACCATATTCAACATTACTGGGATAAGACGTTTGAGGACTTTGTTGTACAAGAAGATGAACTACGAGGGTGGGATCAATCAAAACTCAGATAATACATCCTCTATAGGGGACTAATATTATATCAATGAAAAGTTTTGTGGGTTGAATTCCCTATAGCACTACCTTACTGGTTAAAAAATCTTACAGAAGATCCAAATTATCAAAACCAATGATGAAGAATTGTGTAGTAGTCTCAAGAGACCTAATATAATTGAACCTACTAGATACTCTACAAAACAAGGATATCACTTTATGGGTAGAAAACACTTTCACCGGGTACATTCTATAATTTTCAATGGAAAACAACTAATCTGTATCTAAAGTTTAACAAGAGTTCAATGGGGGAGTAAGAGTATAATTGTTACAAGAGGTTTCGTTGTGGATTAACACTTGGATGGTCAAATACATATTTTTTCCATTGAATTGGATTAAGATGGAGGAGAAAAATGTTCATTCATTTGGGGGAATGGCTAAGGGGATGTTGCTACATTATAAAAGGTAGAATATACTATAATGGAGGGGGCCATGTTAGTTATGTCAGGGATGAGTGAGAACCAAGAAGAGAAGTAATATGTGAACATTAGTGTAAGACCAAATGAGAAAATCAAAGAATAGAAATATGAAACTAGAAGGAGAGTTGTATAATGGAGAAAGTAAGAGGAAAGGGATTTGTGATATATGAAGCAAATAAAAGAATTGTTTGGTTCATGGTTAAGAGGAAAATGAGTATAGGTATTGGATGGCCCAGTAAGAGGAAGGTGGGGATAAGGTACAAGTGAAGAGATGGATTGCAAAGTTTAGTTACTAAGTAGCATATTTATAGATACATCACTCGAGTTAGTGCTCGATGAAGTTGTGGAAAAATAATAGTTATATAGACCAAATAAAACCACCCTAGAATGTGAGCCCCCATTGTTGTGGAAGGATATATTCAAATGAATGGCATCAACACAACTTCAACTATCTCCTAGGTTCCCTCACAAAATTCGGTAACCCATTCTCAACACCCTATTTTATAGTTTTTCTACTACAATCATATGATTAGTGGTTCTACTAGTTTCTAGATTGGTTCGATATCAAGAGGAAGTAATAGAATTTCTCAACATATTAGTAGTAACATTGTGTCTCAACCTGAGCCTCAAGATTTTGCGTTGGTAGGATCCCTAGCTACCATAATTGCTAGAGTATAATCAATAATTCCTATGAAATATCTATAATTTTGGAGGAGAGAAGGTGACTCTTATGGAAAATAACATTGGTTCCTTTATGAAGAAACCTTGAGATCCATAGGAACACTAACATCAAATTTCATTGAATTTCAAACCACATTTCCTAGTAGATCATTACAATGGTATATTATATGAAGTTAATTAAAAGACATGATGCAAATCCACCAACCCTTACTATAGAAAAGATAAAGGAATTATTCTTAGATGAATTTTCGTAACCTAAGTCTGAACAACAAGGGATCACAAAAATAATGGATATTCACCAAATCCAAGGAGAAACCACCTAGGATTATGCAAAATGATGTAGCGATGTGTTGGCTAAACTCACATTTCTTGTGCATGAAACCCATCACAAGGAATGGTATATTGAAGTGTTATTACATGTAACTAGAATTCACCTATCATAGTATGTTTCGAGCTCATCTCAAAGTGCTCTGGAATAGGCTATGAATATTGAATCAATGGATAATTGTCTCATTTGTACCACGACTAGAACTTCTTAATCTATAGAATATTTATTGCAAGTACAAATCCAACTTACAATTCTAACTAAGAGGATTTGGGAGTTGACCATACCAAAACAAGGTCAACCACAAGTATGTTTCACAAGATGTATGGTAGAAGGTTTTCATGTATTAGAGTGCCCTAGAATGAGGGGATGAATAACCCCACTAGGATGACCATTTACTAGCAATCCAAGTGCAACTGTTGCACAAGGAGTTGCAACAAACTACCCATTTCATTCAGTAAGACATCCCACTTTTTGAATCCATTGAGATACTATCCAAATTATTACTATGATATTTGTCAAGCATTTATCCATTGACCATGACTCTGCTTTATTTTGTATAAGTTTTGGACAAGGGCTTGGGTAAGAATACCTTCATCCATATTTATATATCCTAGAGTGGCATGGTTGTGATGCTTGAATTCATTTATGTGGAGGATGTTACACCTAGTATGGTATGTTATGGTATTGTAAAGGATGAAATACTTAGACTTATAGGTTTTCCAAAATATATAGTGCATCGTTCATATCTGTAAATACCATTTTTTCTATGTCTTGGTTATGAGTAAATTAAATAACCAAGAGATCAAGTCTAGACATGTGATCTAAATGTGGAAGTCAAATACATTTGATATTGTGATAGGTGAGGCCATAGTAGAGTTATATATGGAAAGGATATAATACTACACAAGTTTCTAATGGTCTCCCTACTTATATCAGTGTCCTGGACTGTAACTTTCCTCCAATATTGGAGAACCATTACATGAGAAGGATTTTTTGAGGGACTTATTATAGGGAAATAAAATTCCTTGTAGCATGCATGAGAGACTCTTTATCAAATCAAGGGTATGTTCCTAGTCTATGTTGAGATGAAAAAGAAGGTGACTAGATGGTCATGTAAGTATTGGGGAGGTTATTTGATGATGTTCCGAGTTTTTGGTTAGACCTTCCAATCATCATGGTAAAATGCATGATATGATATTATGCTCTTCACGAATCAATGCAAGGATGCATTAAGTGATGTGCATTAATAGGTTGTGTAACACTTGTGTTTATGAGGACTTGTATGTGGGAACACATGTTTGAGTTATGTTCTATTGTACTTTATATTATGTTATTGTTGTCCCTTCCTTTCGGATATGTTTATCCTATGATAAGGGATGTTATTGATGTAATTGGCGATGTAGATTTTGATGTAAAACATATGTTGTCAATTAGATCAATAGTACCCACAAAAGAATTATTAAAATGTATTTTTGTGTCTCCCAAGTCAAGTCATCCCTGTTGGGAAGGTGAAGTTTTCCCTATTGGATTATTATACTTCCTAGCTGATGTATATAAATAGATGAGGCACACTCCTCATTTGGGAGTACTTACAACTCAAGCAAGTTCACTAGAGAGAGAAAGAGGAGTCCATATAGAGGAGGAGGAGGAGTTTATCTCAGTCTTGTGGTATTATAATGTATTTGGTTGGATTATATATCAAGGATGTTTTGTTGGGTTTTCTCCCCCATGAGTGTTTCCTAGGATAAATATTTGTTTCTTCTTTGTCTTTCTATTATTGTCATTATTTCATTGATGTTATTTCTATTCGACATAAAAATTTTAAAATTTCAATATGGTAACATATCTAACTTGAAAAAAGACATTGTGCAATAGTTTCCCATAGTACAAGAATCTATGGTTTGCTATCTTGGACAACTCCATCGCTATATCAGCTAGAAAACAAGGCTATATCAACACTCCCTTGGAGGAAACATATCTCTTTGGTGGAAGAATTCAATTCCAAATATTTTCAATTTTTGAGTTGTCATTGTTGTCGGCAGGAACCCGGGAATCAAATTTGTTTTAGGGTTACATCCATAGATTCAGGAAATAAATAAATAGTCTATATATCCTTGGAGAGGTGAATATTTTCTTCCAATCATCCTTTCAAGTGACCATATTTGAAAAATTAGGGTTTTCTTATCAAACCCTACATCATCCTAAAGCAGGTTCCGGACATAATCCTCAAATTGGTAAGTAATATTTCTCGTATTTGCATTTGAGTGTCTCATTCATTGAAGATAGAAAACAACACCAAGATTGATGATAATATTGATGGATCAAAGAAATTTAGAGCATGTAAGTACATATTCATGCTCGTCCTTGAAAAACATGAACTAGAAGGCTATGTCAAAGACGAAATCCTAGAAATTGAAGGAAAAGAAAAGAATACGAAGGACATGGTCAAGTATAATATGATCATAACTGAATCTATCAAGGATCAATTGATTCTTGAACTATCCTCAAAGAAGACTCCAAAATAAATGTTTGATGCACTAACTGGTGTCTTTGAAGGAAAGAACATCAATAGAAGAATAATATTGAGAAATCAAACCAACAGAGTGAATATCCAGAAGGAAGAAATTTTGCAATCATACTTAACCAGATTATCTTAGATAAAAGAAAAGTTGGATGCTATTGGAGACATGGTGGAAGAAGAAGAATTTGCAATGACCACCTTGAATTTTTTCCCAAGAGATTAGGAATATTTCATCAGAGGAATATGTGCTAGAAGAAATATCACCAAGTTCAACAGAATTTGGGACGAATGTGTGCAAGAAGAAAGATGGATATTCAATAGAGAAGAAAAGATAAATTATTATGAAGGTCAATCCTTAGTAGATCATGAAAATAAAGTATCAAATAAGATAACAGATCATGATCAGTATCCTAGAAGAAATCAAAATTTTCAAATGAACTCAAGACCCAAGAGGGACTTCCCATATTTTCAATGTTTCATATCTCACAATGGGACACATTGCAAGAAATTTTCCACTCACATAAGAACAATTCAAGAAGGGAAATAGGAATTTCCATGCCTATTAAGTTGAAGATGATGAAATAGACAAAGAAAATAACAATGAAGATGAAAACTCCACTGAAGAATATGTTTTGATTTGAGCCCTTATTGGATCAATTTCTCATGGAAGTGGCACTTTTCTTGTAGACAGTGGCTATTCCAGACATATGACAAGTTATTGTTGGTAGACATCACTACATGGATGTGTCTACAACATTCTCTATGCATTAATATAGGTGGGTGAGTCCTAATCGACATAAATACATGCAATAATTTGAAATTTCCTTAATATTCCTAATATTTTTTCAAAGAGTAGAGAGGGGAGGAAGAAAGGAAAGAACCCCTTGAAGCATTTCATTTGTAGAAGATCCCCTTTATTGAGAATCAATGGACTTTAGGCCTCCATTTGCATTTTTCTTTCTAGTTCCTTACCTCTAGCTCTAGCTCTATGACCTTGAAAAAATTTGAAAAACTTCAAAACTATCTACCAAATCTTGAATTTAAAATTAGTTTTAACATAGATTCAATCTCAAAATTTGGGGGAAACTATAATTGCATGATATTGAAAATAGGAATAAAGTGATTACAACCCAATGACATAGATGAATTCCTTTCTCCTTTTCTATAAACTATCCTTCTCCATCTACGTTGATGATTAGCAAAAACTAGATGTGAAGAGAGAATTCATCTAGCCTTGAAATTCTTCACCATTCCTTTTCTTTTCTCTTTTTCCTCTTTTCCTCCTTCTTAGCCTCATATTCCTTTCTTATATAGCATTGGGGTTTGTACACCCAATCACTAACCATGAATGTGGGATTAATATTTTTGATGGATTTTGATTATTTTCTTCAAAAAACCCACTTTACTTACTTTTTGAGGCATCTTACTTGAATTTCTAGGATTTTAAAGAAATTAATATGTATGACATGCACTCTTTCAACTCCAGCAGTTGTGGAAACTGGATTTTGGCCCTTAATTAGTCTTGATATTGAATTGTTTAGAGAAATGTTTGACTTTACATACTTCTTAATTTGCAAAATAAGTGGTCCGATGAGAGATCAAAGATCTCAATTTGTTCCAAATTTTGTTCTTCATGTTGTAGGTGAAATGAAGATATGTTTTCACACCATCATCCTTAGGGATGTTAATTTTATTGTTAACAGTTATGAGGACTCATTTCAATGGCTTGTTTAGAAAAATATCCTTACAAAGTAAACCTTGGAGATTACAATGAATATCCCATCAAATCAATGGAGAATCCTTTTACAAGTTGGACTCAAGAAAGTCTATGAAGAGGAAGGAAGTAATATATGTCCCAGGACAAAAGAAGAATATACTTTCTATCTAAGATCTGGATAAGAAATCTTTCATAGTTTCTTTTATAGATGGAGAAGTCCTTATGTGGAAAAAAGGAAAATCTATAAATGATGCAGTTGTGATTGGTGAATAAGAAGGGGGACTTTACAAGTTGAAGGGACACTCAGAATCATCCCTAACAAAAAATACCATAAACCCATGTCAGTTGTGGTATATGATACTTGTTGATATAGACTGCAAAGCACTAACAATTGTGAGAAAGGTAATCACTAGTTTACTAGAAATACAAGTCAATCATGAAGGATTTTGCAAAGGATGTGCTCAAGGGGAGAATACCAAGAACCCATTTCCAAGAAGCAACAGTAAAGAAAAAGGGATCTTGGATATTGTCCATTCATATGTATTTGGTTCAATGTTAGCCACTTCATTAAGAGGGTGTCTTTATTATATTTATTTTATCGATGATTATTCTCAGATAACTTGGATTTATTTCATGAAAGGAAAATATGGAGTATTTGAAAGATTCAAATAATTCAACGATCTTGTAGAGAATTTATCTGAAAAGAAGATCAAGACCTTGAGATCTGACAATGTAGGAGAATTCACTTCAAATGAATTCAGATATTTCTACAAAGAAGCTAGGATAAAGAGGGAGCTTACCACACCCTATAACCCTCAACATAATGGAGTAGGATAAAGAAAGAATAGAACCATCACGGAAGTTGTTAAATCCACTATTCATGATTAAGACCTACCCATGCAATTATGGGATGAAGAAGCTAGAACCGCAGTGTACATTTAGAATAGAATCTCCCACAGTTCCCTTGGGAACAAAACCTATGAAGAAATTTTTACTGGAGAGAATCATGAAGTTAGCCACATGAATATTTTTGGATACCCTATATTTATACATGTTCCCAAGGAGAAAATGTCAAAATTAGACCCTTCAAAAAACAATAGAATAGTTGTTTTATACAGTGATCAATCAAAATTTTATAGAGTTTATATTTCAGGTTATCGCCCGATTGAGATTAGCAGAGATGTTATATTTGATGAATATGTAGTTTTTAGTAATTCTAGAAAGATCCATGACGATGAATATCAAGAAGAAGAACATGAATCCCCTAGAGTTGAAGAAACCTATAATATACAACTCTAGAATGTTAAAGAAGAGCAGTTACCAGAATACCATGACATGGCATAGACTCAAAGTCTTATGGATACATCTCAGGAAATTATTTCATAAAAGAGAATACCAGCTTGGGCTCAACATGTCATTCAAGGTGCAAAAAAATATGGAGCTCCAGAAGGAAGCAAAATATCAAGGACTAATTCCAGCTTTGTGGCCTTGATGTGTAATCTTGTCAATGCATAACCCACTTGTTTTGAAGAATATACAAAGAAGAAGGATTGAATGGATGCAATGATCAAAGAATATTAGTCTATCATAAATAATGTTGTTTGGGATGTAGTACCAAGACCAAGAGAGAAGTCGGTTGCTTCTTCAAAGTGGATATTCAAGACAAAAAATTCAGCAGAAAAAATTATTGAGAAGTACAAGGTAATATTTGTATCTCGAGGATTCTCACAAAAAGAAGGAATTTATTATGAAGATAATTTTGCACCAATAGAAAGATATACCTTAATAAGAATTGTCCTTTCCTTTGTAGCTAATATTAATGTTGGTTGTGGAACCTGATATTCCTTATTCAAATATGGTATTCCATTTATAAAAGGAAGTCATTGTAATACAGTTTTGTATTGTATTGTAGAATTGTAAAAGCGATCTATGTGATTGTGAGAGAGAGAGAATGTGAGAGTGAAGAGAAAGTGTAGTGGGGTTTCTCCAAGATGTATCCACTCATATTGTTGGATGATATAATTGTAAAGGACTAGAAAATTATGTGTGGATGTATCCCATATTGGGTTAACCACCTTATATCTGAGTCTCTCTTGTAATGTGTTTTATTATTTGAAACTTGTTTATTGTTTATTGTTATTGCTCTACAATCCTATTTTCTAACAATGAAATGGAAGCTACAACAAATGGATGTAAAGATGACATTTCTTAATGGTGTGATAGAAGAAGAAGTATCCATTGAATAACCTCCAGGTTTTGAAAACTATGACAAAAATTAACATGCATGCAGGTTGAAGAAAGAACTATATGGGTTAAATCTAGCACCTAGTATGGAAGAATTACTATATTTCTGATAAGTTTGGGCTTTACCAAAAGTAAAGAAGATTCCAAAATTTATTATAAGGTTTTCGATAAAGGTCTTATGATTATGTTTCTATATGTTGATGATCTATTTGTCACAGGTGAACAAAATCTTATTAATGAATGCAAGAAGAAGATTGTTGTCGAATTTGAAATGAAAGATATTGGTATGATGCACTATTTTCTTGGTCTTGAAGTTTGGAAGTTCCCAGATGAGATATTCATAAATGAAGGAAAATATGTTGTTGAGATAATAAAGATATATGGGATTCTAGATTGCAAAGCTATGACAACTCCAATGGTGACTAACTTGAATATGTTGAATGATGATTCCTCAAATATAGTGGATGTTACAATGTACCATTGGATTATTGGCTCACTGATGTATCTGACGAATACAAGACCGTGAATATTTTTTGTTGTAAACACATTGAGTCAGTATATGGTGGAGCCTCAACATGTTCACCTAGTTTCATCAAAGCATGTGATGAGGTAACTTAAGGGTACATTTGATTGTGGCCTTAGGTATGCATTGAATGATGATATTAGACTAAATGGTTATATAGATTCAGATTGGGTTGGGAGCATGGATGATAGGAAGAGTACCTCATGATGTTGTTTCAGTTTGATATAAGGTGTGATATTATGGCTTAGAAGAAGGCAGACTTATGTTTCTCTTAGTACATCAGAGGCTAAATACATTGTCACATGTTAATTCTGTAGAGAAACAATTTGGCTTTGCAAGTTATTGATAGGATTGTTTGATACAGAGATGGTTGTCACTGATATCTACTTCGATAATCAAAGTTGCATCAATCTGACAGAGAACCTGGTGATTCACGATAAGTCAAAACACATAGAGAAAAAGTTCCATTATATTCAAGACATGGTGCAGAAAGGATCTATACAACTCCAATATGTTTCTACATAAGAATAAGTGGCCGATATAATGACTAAGCCTCTATCTCATGTAAATTTTGAATACTTTTGAGACAAGGTTGGTGTAATCCAAAAGGACCTCCCTCAAAAGAGGGAGTGATGATGATGATGATGTTGTGGGTTTCCTCTTTCAGTGGCGTGGTAACTCAGTCTAGCTATGGTATGTCTAACTAGGATTGTTTGGACCGAAATGGTTAGAAATCCAGACGAGGCATGTTTGATCCTAGGGGCATTAGTATGTCTATCTAGGTTTGTTTATTCCGAAAGGGTTAGTAAGGTAGACAAGGCTTGTTTGGTCCCCAGGTAGATCCATTTGTCTAGTTAGGCTTGTTTTTCTTGAAAGGGTTAGTAAGGTAGACAAACACTTGGTGGATCTATCGGAGTACTCACTGTGATGTTGCTTCAGATGTCCTAAGGGCATGATGATGTTGTCCCAACACTCTTTTTTTATGATGAGGATGTGGTCCCAACACTATGTGCTACTGATGATGATGTGGTCCCAACACATTGTGTTGTTGATGATGATGTGGTTCCAACACTCTGTGATGTTGTTCCAACATCCCCATGTTGATGTTGCGAATGATGATCTAGTATTTATTTGTTGATTATGATGTTGTTTTTAGTATTAACATTCTAATGATGTTGTTGTTGTTCCAGTATTCACATTCTGATGATGTTGGAGATGATGATGATGTTCTAGTATTCACATACTGATGTTGCAAATGATGATGTTGTTCCAGTATTCTCATACTGATGTTGCAGATGATGATGATGTCTCGTGATGATCATGTTCCACAATGATGATATTATGTGATGATGATGTTATATGATGATGATGTTATGTGATGATGATGTTAGACGATGATGATGTTCCATGATGATGATGATCCAAGATGACGATGTTATGTGATAATGATGTTCCCTGATGATGATTATCCATGATGTTGATGTTCCATGATGATGATGATCCATGATGATGGTGTTTTGTGACGATGATTTTCGATGATGATGATGATCAACAACAATGATGTCTTGTCATGATGATGCTATGTGATGATGATGATCTACGATGATGATGTCTTGTTGTTGGTTGCTTAGGGCAGACCTGAGTTCTTATACTATTATTTTAGCCAACAAAAAGACCCACAGTGTTGTCCCTTTCAGCAAAAACCTGTGAACAGGTTGCAGTCTCACCTGAAACAGCTATGGGGTGACGTAGAATCAGGTTTCTGCAGGAAAAAGAGGGATATTACTGTACCTTTAGCCTTAAAAAAGATTAATCATACAACACAGAGCTTCGACAATTACTTAATTAGCTTCGTAGTTTAGATAAACAGACAATTACTTGCTTAACCCTTAACTAGGAATTCACAGCGAAGTTAATACTTAACAATATATCTTACTTAGCATTCACCTACTTATCAAATGCATAGAACAAAATAGCACAAAACAAAAAGGAACCACCACAACACAAGATGTACGTGGTTCACCCCCAGTGTAGGGGCTACGTCCACAGAACTGCATTTTATTCAACTCTTTACAACAACAGTTTTGATCTACGCACTCAACTGTAGATCTCTGCGCACTCAGTTGTAGCTCTTCTCAACAATCCCAAAACTGTGCACTTAGCTGCAGATATCTTTCTCTGATCTGCGCACTCAGCTGCAGATCCTTTCTTACAAAAACCTATGTGCACTCAGTTACAGAGGTCGTCCATGTACACAGCTGGGACTTAACCTTAAACCTAAAAATAGGCCTTAGCTTCTTCGCATCAAATTATCATCATACAAGAACCTTCGAAAAATCTCTTTTCTCCTTTACATAAGTGCCTATTTATACAAGTGCATTATTACAATACCATGTGTTTAAACCATGGGCTTAAAAACCATGAGTTCAAACCATGGGTTAATTACAAAAAGAGGGTCTTCAACCCAACCCCGACACCCCTAAGACTATTTTGGGCCGCAACTCAGCTTACAAGCTTCGCACCAAAATCGTGAAGTTGCCAAAATTAAGGACCTTCAAGGTCCGCACCCCAACAGGCCCCTAAGACTCACCAATGTCCCGGCCCGGGGCACTCTACTTCTTTTCTGGTGGGAGAATCTTGTTGGCAAAGATAGTGAACTGCTTGTTGAGGCTACGCATGATATCTTTGTCTTCTTGCTCCTTCCCCACGATCTCTTGCAATGTTGCTGAAGATGCTTTGCTGGCCTTTTCCTATGCGAATGCATCATACTCCTTCAAAAATTTGAGCTGGCTGTCCCCAGCAGTGCTCAGTTCTAGAGCCTTGTTGATGAGAGGTTGTACAGAGTTCACCAACAATGTTTCTTTCTTTCTACACACCTCGATTTCTTGCTGGAGCTCATTGCTCTGCTTCACCTTAAGCATCTTCTACAGGGGCGGCAATGTCTTGATATCTGCTTTTACTGCATCCAGCTCTATCTGTCACTTCTTGATAGTTTCTTGCAACTTTTCCACTTCGGGGTTGTCTTGTAAGTTTTCCCAGGCCTCAACACTTTCGTCTAGCAGCTTTGATGCACTGCTCACAAGATCTGAGATCTTCGTTGCTGAGGCTTGAATATCCCTGCGACGCTGTTCCCTGACCTCTGGTGGACTCTCTGGAATAATGCGAAGTTGAAGCTCCACAATCTGAGCCTCATGCTCTACTCTCATCTTTTCTATCAGGCTGCGAGACTGTTGTGCATAGTCTTTCAGCTTGGCAAGTCTCTGCTCTGGTTCTTCTTTGGCCTGCATATCGAAGTCAGGGAGACTTCGACACGCCTCTTCCAATACTCATGCCAGTGTAGCCTGCTTGCTTTGTGCTTCCCTCTTCTTCTACTCAGCCTCTTCCAACTGCGCTACGAGGCTCTCACTCTGCTTCATGGAATTTTCAAACTACGTGTGTGAGTAGCTGTCTCGCTCTCGGATCTCGTTCATAATTGCCAATTGACACAGGTGCAGCTCTGGCATAGACAAATTGGCGTAGTCTATCTCAACAGTCATACTCATCTACGATCGAGATGCTGCGTCAGTTATTATGAGGGCCGCACTTGGGACCTATCCTCTATTGTGTCTGGCTAGCCATTGCCGAGTATTTGGCTGCACGCTTCCTGGGGCACTGCTTGCTGCAGTGCCAGTCGCTGATCTTTCTGCTAATGCCTTGAGTTATATAATTCGTTGCGCTACTCCCGAGAGTGCATCAAGATGTGTAGCTACGAATTCTGACCAATTTTTGGTTAATGCTTCTATGGACCTTATTAGAGCCTTATCAAGCTCTTCCATGATCAACGCGGGCTCTTCGAGGATTTTCTTGCCCTTTGATGCCTTCGTTTCCTTTCTATATTGAGGTTTAGTCACTTCCTCTGCATATGGCGACTTGCGCTTATCTAGGCGATTGGGGTCGAAGATTGTCTTGACCGATTCTTCTTCTTCATCATCACCTCCATCATCTTCACCCTGGTCATCTCCACTCTGCTCCGACTCATCTTGTTCATCACTTTCTTTGAGTGGGTTATTCTGCTGCGTCTGGCTAGGACCTACGTCCACATCTGTCACTGGGGGAATTGGTATGCTGGGCCTTGTCCCTGCGTCCTTCCTCCTTCACCACATATGGCAAGTTTGACCATTTGTGCTTGTTATTTTCACGGGCCTGGATAAAGACATGATGCATGTTAGCCCTGAAATTGGTCACTCCCACATACTGAGAAAATAGCTCATTACTAAGCTGCGATGTCTTCAAGATCTCATAGGAAATATTCATTGCATAGAAGGAAAACACGTAGTTCATCATCTGCTGGAAGGTTTTATCCTGCGACACCCACAGAGATGCGTACCTTGCTGCGCCAGGCATGTGCAGAGGCACATCAACAAAATTTTCCTCGGTAGGTTCTTTCCATCCTACCAGTGCAATAAGCACTAACAACCATGAGTAGTGAAAGGGTCTACTTTTCTCCTGCGTGTCGCAGACATCTTCGAGGAACTCCTTGGCAATGTACGCTACCCAATTGTAACTGTAGCCTTCGGCACAGTTCGCAGCAATACTGACAATTGGGGCAGATAATTCATTCGGTCTACACTTTCGCATTAGCTTGCATGCTAGTAGCTCTGTGGAGAAGCAAATGTTCTGGTGCTAGATTTTCGAGGTTTGATACCCTCGCTTTCCTTTCGTCAGCCTGAAGCATTCCTTCATGCTCTACGCCAACTTCGTGTCTTCATGCTTTCCCATGAACTCAATGCTACGATCAGGCCCTTCCTTTGGAAATCATGTGATCCGGTGAATGAGGTATGCATCAATGATGATTTTCTGGTTTCCTATCCATAGGTGCCCATCATGCACCAACGCCAATAATTTCTTGACCACTATGGTAACCGGCGTGTTACGACCGAAGTGGGGAACATTTAGCATATTCAACAAGTCAGCTTGCTCCAAGCCAGTGGCCCACTGTTTTACTTCCAGTAGCATCGTACCAGTCTCCGAATAATGGACAGAGTGCAGGTAATTCCCTGGTGTGAACTGCGGAAATTTCCCACGATCATTTGTATCATGGTCTGCGTACTTCAACTGGTCTATTTTTCCTGTCATTGTTCCAACCAAGTGCACACCCTGTGACAACGAAGGGGTGCGTAATGTGAACTTGGTTGTCCGCCGAGGTGGCTGAACTCCTGGTTGCACAGGTGGAAGATATGGTGGATGCTACAGTGCAACATTCTCATCCCCACCAAGGTCTTTGAATTATCTAGGAGGATTCATCATGGGATCCTCTGGTGTCTTTCCTGATGGCTGGTTCCTTTCTTCGTTCCACTTAGAACGAACTTCTTCCATAAACTTCTTCCTGGTTGATCATGTCTACATTGGTTGACTCGGTGCTGTGAGAGTCTCTTCACGAGGTGCAGAGGCAGCTGGATTGCTCATAAGTTTCTGCAGACCCCTCTCTCTGAATTCGCTCACAATTCCTGGACTTCGTGATCAGATGACATGGACTGAACTGTAAAACTCAAGAAAATGCGTAATGCAACATTCACAAGTCTGAGTGTCTTCTTATAGAATCCATCGACCAAATATATCATAAATGTGCATTGAAGACACCAAATCTAACAGATCAGCTATAGATCTTGTCCAAACGGTGCTAGATTCCTTAAAATCTCATCATTACAGGCAGTTAATGCAGTTAACGTACCAGCGCTGCCAAATCTGATTTTTTCCAACGATCACATTTTGAGCTTCGCCACACCTTTCCTCTTCAGCACAACCAGTAACTTTGGTTGCGCCACAAATAAGGACCTTTCACACAGTACATACCTTCGACACATCATGGCACCATTTTTGACAGAGCTTCGAGCTTCGACCCTCAACAATATTTCTTCGCAGTGTCCTTCTGACTCAGGAATATTAATGTTGCGTGGGTCATCATCTTCGTCAATGGCAAGGTTATAACATTCTACTGCATTAGCTTCTTGTTCCTTCCAATCAGGTTGATACTCAGCTATTTCTTTATCATCAAACACCTTAGTATGGATCAACCTAATAGCTGCGTCCAAAACAAGGAAATCCTCATTAATAGAAAATGTAAGCATAAAACTATCAACAAGGGTATCCCAACTTACAGTACCATGGCGAAGCTCAACCTCCGCATACTAGTTCTTTGCTACAGATTCCAGAGTGTGTACAAACCTATGTACCCATTCTTCACAAGGTACATGCTTCAATGCTTCATAACACTGTTTCAAATGTTCCTGAGGGCTAGTCTTACCATTAAATCTACTTCGCACCTCCTGAGGCTGATCCATGAATCTCAGGAGAAGAAACTTTTGAAAAGCTCTCCAACTATGAATATGCTTTTTATGACCATTCCACCATCAGGAAGCTGCGGCTCTGAATGTTGAATCTAGAGTCTCCATTTTCTGTGAATATGGTACTTGCTCTGAGAATTGTGCAATAAAATATTCTGGGTATGTCAAGCCATCGAAAGTAGGCAAGATATTTGTCTGTGAGCCAACCCATCTGACAAACTTGATAATTCTTGCACATCGGTGTCCATGTAGCTCATAAAGTCTATTCTACCAATTCTCTAAGCCTTCGTCTAAATCAGTCATGCAAGAACTATCACTCTGCCAATCCATTATGCCTTCAGTAGTAGGGTTAACTTAGTCTTCTTCATTGACTGTGATGTTGTAAATATGATCTAAACATCCTAATCTTCATGTCTGACTGGCTCTATATACCTTTCTCCTTGAGAAGGGTCCAATGGAACTGTGACTCTCAAGCCTTTACCTTCAAAACTCATATGTCTGTTCTTCAGGTTGATTAATGCATCATTTTCTATTTCCCATTCAATTCCTAGCAACGCTGGATAGGGTTTGCTATCATCAATTATTTCAATGACTTCAAAATCTGCTAAGGTGCTGACTCCAACAATGTCCACTGGTATACTAGGGAATCTTCCCAAGGGCACAATATTTTGCTGGTTAGCTAATCTCAGCTGTATAGGGGACCATTCAAGCATAGGTATTCCCATTTGTTCCCATGTCTTCCTAGTTAGGACATTCACTTCTGATCCTAGGTCTAAAATAATATCAGTCATGTCATAATCTCCTATCTGAGCATGCAGTCTTATTTCTCTTCCAGTCCTTCTAACTCTATTAACATTTTTTTCTCTATCAGAGCTTTGCTGAGGTTCACAAGATGCAATAACTTTCTGTAACTCATTCAAAGCATTCTGATTTCTTAATAACTTCATACAACTCTGTAAAAATGATGTTAGTGTACCTACTTGAGCTGGCGAAGCTTCTTGAGATTGTAACTGCTCTTGATGCTGTTGCGTAGTTGCTACTGATGTTCTTGAATCAGCAAAGTATTTTTTGGCTTCCATAAATTTTCCTTTTTCTCTTCCAACATCGAAGACGAGAATTTTCTCTGGGGTCTTGTGGATCCAAGCCTCGTCAGGTTGTTTCTCCTTATTCTGCACTTGCATCGTAGCTCCACTCCTTGTAACAACGTTAACGGCTAGGACAGGTCTTTTCTCGACAGCAATCATCTAAACATTCTAAGTAGGAGTGTTGTTTCTTTCTTGTATCTTAGCTATCAACTGTGGACATTGCTTAATCACATGATCGACTGCTCTGCAATATCGACATGTCATAGTTGGGTTTTGACAGTCTCTAGATACATGTCCTTCCTGATTACAGTTGTAGCAAATTACCTGGCCTCAACCTCTTCCAAGCATACCACCATGACCTCGACCTCTGAAATTACATCAACCTGATGTACTACCATAGTAACCATATCCATCATTTCCTTGTGCATCGGGTTGTACCCTATAAGCATCATAGGTTCACTCTCTCATGAGATCAACGCTGCGAAACTTGTCTTCATTGTGTCCAACTGACTTACAGAACTTGCAGTAGGGATTCTTAGGTACTTGAACGTATCTCTACAGCAGGTAGCAATCTTCAGGTCGATGCTGGCCAATTGTTATACAAATCTAACAATATAGGACAGTAGGGTTAAACGGGTTTGATGCACCAATATTCAGATAATTTCTTACTACAGGGCACTGTTCTCTGTCATGACCTTCTATCTTGCATCGTGTACACCAAACCTCTTCGTGAGTATCTTTCCCTTTCTTCATGTCACGAAGCTCCAAAGCCATTTCTGATAACTATGCTTGTATTTGGGCTATTCCAGAATTATCTCCGACAGGGGTTGTTTCGAGCTTCATAGCAATTTCCAATGCTTCTTGCTCATTAGCAACCTTCTGTTGCATGAGTAGAGTCCTAATATGTGGAAACAGTGCTACAATGAACAATTATTTATGTTGCTCTGGTCCAATAGTGAAGCTAACTTGATCTAGCAGAACCTTGAACCTTTGATCAAAGTCCCAAACTGATTCACCTCGCTTTTGTTGAATTTCCTTTAGTTCAATTATAGACTGTGACTCTAATTTAGGCTTCTTAAATTATTTAATCATTGCTTTTTTAATATCGGCCAAGACATAGTTCTGAGTACTGGAAAACTTCATAAACCAGGTCAAAGCTCAGTCTCTAAAAGATGTGACCAGTTGCGCTGTTCTTGTATTCTGATCCATAATGTTCTTGGCAGTGAAGACAGCTTCGCATAAAAACCAAAACTGCTCTGGATCCTCTTATCTAGTTCCTCTAAAGACTGGGAACTTGATATCATCATTTACATGGGGCATAGTGGATCGAGGGGGGGGGGGGGGGGGGGGNTTTTCGACTGTGACGGGTTCTCAGGGATAACAGATCTTCGCTGCGGAGTGATAGGAGGGTTTCTAACAAAAGGGGTTTCTTCAGATTCAGACTCTTCTGGGCTTAAAGGGGTATAATCGGTATTATGGCCTAGGGTAAAGGATCCAAAATTTCTCTTTTATCTTTTACCACTTTTCTCATCGAAGTCACTTTCACTTTCAAACATAGGTTAGTAGCCCTAAATCTAGCAATCTGATTCAATAAGCAATATGCGTTTTTTCAGCCAAGAGCATTTTGATTTTCAGACTAAGTGAGTTCAAGTACTTACCCCTTGGTGCTTTGAAGAACTGCCTTTCTGCTTCGCTGAAAGATGTGTGTCACTGGTGAACTCCGTCACAAATGCTTCAAGGTTTCGCGTTGTCCAGAAGTCAACAGCTCTAGATACCACATTGTTCACTCTTTTCAATAGGTTAATTATTTCTGGGGTCCAGGAAGGAGACTGATCTTCTTGGAAGTTTGTCCTTCTTTCTGTCAACCTAGATAACCACTAGTGTGATTCTATGGGGATACTACCAAAGAAAATTTCATAAATATTAGAAAAAACGTACCTTTGCAAGAAGTCGTCTGAGCTATGATGAGGATCTTTATTTTCTTGTTCAGCAAATTTCAGATAGGTGTCCTCAACCCAGTCACTGATTTCTTTTACTAAGGGCCTCCAAAACATATCCCTCGAGGTACGACATAGATCCCTATTGAGCAGATACTGGTTCAACTGGAAACAGAACCAATTTGTTGGTTCCTGCACGTATGACGTAAATCCCTCTTGAAGTAGATACTAGTTCAACTGGAAACGGAACCAATTTTTTGGTTCCTCCAGGTATGACGTAAATCCCTCTTGAAATAGATATTACTTCAACCGGCAACAGAACCAATTTGTTGGTTTCTTAGGGTAGACCTGGGTTCTTATACTATTATTTTAACCAACAAAAAGACCCACAATGTTGGCCCTTTCGGCAACAACCTATGAACAGGTTGCGTTCTCACCCGAAACAGCTATGGGGTGCCGCAGAATCAGGTTTCTACAGGAAAAAGAGGGATATTACTGTACCTTTATCCTTAACAAATATTAATCATAAAACACAGAGCTTCGACAGTTACTTAATTAGCTTTGTAGTTTAGATAAATCGACAGTTACTTTCTTAACCTTTAACTGGGAATTCACAGCGAATTTGATACTTAACAATATACCTTACTTATCATTCACCTACTTATCAAATGCATAAAACAAAATAGCACAAAACAAAAAGGAACCACCACAACACAAGATGTACGTGGTTCACCCCCAGTGTAGGGGCTACGTCCATAGAACTGGATTTTATTCAACTCTTTACAACAATAGTTCTGATCTGCGCACTCAGCTGCAGGTCTTCTCAACAATCCCAAAACTACACACTTAGTTGCAGATATCTTTCTCCAATCTGCGCACTCAGCTATAGATCCTTTCTTACAAAACCCTCTGCATACTCAACTACAGAGGTTGTCCACACACACAACTGGGACTTAACCTTAAACCTAAAAATAGGCTTTAGCTTCTTTGCATCAAATTATCATCATACAAGAACCTTCGAAAAATCTCTTTTATCCTTTACATAAGTGCCTATTTATACAAGTGCACTATTACAATACCATGTGTTTAAACCATGGGCTTAAAAACCATGAGTTCAAACCATGGGTTAATTACAAAAAGAGGGTCTTTGACCCAACGCCGACACCCCTAAGACTATTTTGGGCTGCAACTCCACTTACAAGCTTCGCACCAAAATCGTGGAGTTGCTGTTGGGGTGCGGACCTTGAAGGTCCTTAATTTTGGCAACTCCGTGGTTTTGGTGCGAAGCTTATAAGCGGAGTTGCAGCCCAAAATAGTCTTAGGGGTGTTGGGGTTGGGTCGAAGACCCTCTTTTTGTAATTAACCCATGGTTTGAACTCATGGTTTTTAAGCCCATGTTTTAAACACATGGTATTGTAATAGTGCACTTGTATAAATAGGCACTTATGTAAAGTAGAAAAAAGCTTTTTCGAAGGTTCTTGTATGATGATAATTTGATGCGAAGAAGCTAAGGCCTATTTTTGGGTTTGAGGTTAAGTCCCAGCTTTGTGCATGGATGACCTTTGCAGCTGAGTGCACAGATCAGAGAAGGGTTCTACAGCTAAGTGCGCAGCTTTGGGTTGTTGAGAAGATCTATAGCTGAGTGCGCAAAGATCTGCAGCTGAGTGCACAGATCAGAACTATTGTTTGTAAAGAGTTGAATAAAATGTAGTTCTATGGATGTAGCCCCTACACTGGGGGTGAACCACGTACATATTGTGTTGTGGTGGTTCCTTTTTGTTTTGTGTTGTTTTTGTTTTATGCATTTGATAAGTAGGTGAATGATAAGTAAGATATATTGTCAAGTATTAACTTTGCTATGAATTCCCAGTTAAGGGTTAAGCAAGTAAATGTCTGTTTATCTAAACTACAAAGCTAATTAAGTAATTGTTGAAGCTCTGTGTTGTATGATTAATATTTGTTAAGGCTAAAGGTACAGTAATATCCCTCTTTTGCCTACAGAAACCTGATTCTGCGGCACCCCATAGCTGTTTCGGGTGAGACTGCAACCTCTCCGCAGGTTGTTGCCGAAAGGGCCAACACTGTGGGTCTTTTTGTTGGTTAAAATAATAGTATAAGAACCTGGGTCTGCCCTAAGCAACCAACAAATTGGTTCCATTTCCGGTTTAACTAGTATCTGCTTCAAGAGGGATTTACGTCGTACCTGGAGGAACCAACAAATTGGTTCCATTGCCGGTTGAACCAGTATCTGCTCAAGAGGGATCTACATCATACCTCAAGGGATATGTTTTGTATGCCCTCAGTAAAATAAATCGGTGACTAGGCTGAGGACACCTATCTGAAATTTGCTGAACAAGAAAATAAAGATTTTCATCATAGCTCACACGACTTCTTGCAAAGGTACATTTTTTCTTATATTTATGAAATTTTCTTTGGTAGTATCCACATAGAATTGCACCAGTGGTTATCCAGGTTGATAGAAAGAAGGACAAACTTCCAAGAAGATCAGTCTTCTACCTAGACCCCAGAAAGAATTAACCTGTTGAAAAGAGTGAACAACGCGGTATCTAGAGCTGTTGACTTCTGGACAATGCGAACCCTTGAAGCATTTGTGACGGAGTTCGCCATCGACACACATACTTCTTTCAGCGAATCAGAAAGACAGTTCTTCAAAGGACCAAGGGGTAAGTACTTGAACTCACTTAGTCTAAAAATTAAAATGCTCTTGGCTGAAAAACGCATATTGCTTATTGAATCAGATTCCTAGATTTATGGCTACTAACCTATGTTTGGAAGTGAAAGTGACTTCGACGAGCAAAGTGGTTTTCTTCGAAGCGGTAAAAGATACAAGAGAAATTTTGGATTGTTTACCCTAGGCCAGAATACTGATTATACCCCTTTCATCCCAGAAGAGTCTGAATCTGAAGAAACCCCTTTTGTTAGAAACCCTCCTATCACTCTGCAGTGAAGATCTGTTATCCCATAGAACCCGTTGCAGTCAGAAAGTAACCCTAGCCCGAGTAGTCCTGTCGCAGGTCAGTCTACCTCAGTAAGCTCCCCCCTCTGTTACCAGTTTTCCTCCTCCCCCTCCCCCCCCATCGATCCGCTATGGTCCATGTAAATGATGATATCAAGCTCCCAGTCTTTAGAGGAACTAGATCAGAGGATCCAAAGCACTTTTGTTTTTTATGCGAAGCTGTCTATACTGCCAAGAACATTATGGATCAGAATACAAGAACAGCGCAGCTGGTCACATCTTTTAGAGACTAAGATTTGACCTGGTTTATGAATTTTTTTAGTACTCAGAACTATGTCTTGGCCGATATTAAAAAATCAATGATTAAAGAATTTAAGAAGCCTAAATCAGAGTCGCAGTCTATAACTGAACTAAAGGAAATTCAGCAGAAGCGAGGTGAATCAGTTTGGGACTTTGATCAGAGGTTCAAGGTTCTGCTGGCTCAAGTTAGATTCACTATTGGACCAGACAAACATAAAGAATGGTTCATTTCAGCACTGTTTCCGCATATCAGGACTCCACTCATGCAACAGAAGGTTGCTGATCAGCAAGAAGCATTGGAAATTGCTATGAAGCTCGAAACAACTCCTGTCGGAGATAATTCTGGAATAGCCCAAATACAAGCACAGTTAGCAGAAATGGATTTGGAGCTTTGCGACATGAAGAAAGGGAAAGCTACTCGCAAAGAGTTTTGGTGTACACAATGCAAGAAAGAAGGTCATGACAGAGAACAGTGCCCTACAGTAAGAAATTATCTGAATACTGGTGCACCAAACCCATTTAACCCTACTATCCTATATTGTGAGATTTGTAGAACAACTGGCCAGCATCGACCTGAAGATTTCTACCTGATGTAGAGATACATTCAAGTACCTAAGAATCCCTACTGCAAGTTCTGTAAGTCAGTTGGGCATAATGAAGAAGAGTGTCGAAGCTTTGACCTCATGAGAGAGTGAACCTATGATGCTTATAGGGTACAACCCGATGCATAAGGCAATGATGGATATTGTTACCGTGGTAGTAGATCAGTTCGAGGTAATTTCAGAGGTCAAGGTCGTGTTGGTATGCCTGGAAGAGGTCGAGGCCAGGTAATTTGCTACAACTGTAATCAGGCAGGGCATGTATCTAGAGACTATCAAAACCCAACTACGACATGTCGATATTGCAGAGAAGTCGATCATGTGATTGAGCAATTTCCACAGTTGATAGCTAAGACACAAGAAAGAAACGACGCTCCTACTTAGAATGTTAAAATGATTACTGTTAAGAAAAGACCTGTCCCAGCCATTAACGTTGTTACAAGGAGTGGAGCTACGACGCAACAGCAGAATAACTAGGAGAAACAACCTGACGAGGCTTGGGTCCGCAAGACCCCAGAGAAAATTCCCGTCTTCGATGCTGAAAGAGAAAAAGGAACATTTATGGAAGCCAAAAAAGACTTTGCTGATTCAAGAACATCAGTAGCAACTACGCAACAGCATCAACAGCAGGTACAGTCTCAAGAAGCTTCGCCAGCTCAAGTAAGTACACTAACATCATTTTTACAGAGTTGTATGAAGTTATTAAGAAATCAAAATGCTTTGAATGAGTTACAGAAATTTATTGCGTCTTGTGAACCTTAGCGAAGCTCTGATAGAGAAAAAAATGTTAATAGAGTTAGAAGGACTGGAAGATAAATGAGATTGCATGCTCAGATAGGAGAGTATGACATGACTGATATTATTTTAGACCTAGGATCAGAAGTGAATGTCCTAACTAGGCAGACATGGGAACAAATGGGAAGACCTATGCTTGAATGGTCCCCTATCCAACTGAGATTAGCTAACTAGCAGAAGATTGTGCCCTTGGGAAGATTCCTTAGTGTACCAGTGGACATTGATGGAGTCAGTACCTTAGAATATTTTGAAGTCATTGAAATAATCGATGATAGAAACCCCTATCCAGCATTGCTAGGAATTGAATGGGCAATAGAAAATGATGCAGTAATCAACCTGAAGAACAGACAGATGCCTTTTGAAGGAAAAGGCTTGAGAGTCACAGTTCCATTGGACCCTTCTCAAGGAGAAAGGTATACAGAGCTCATCAGACATGAAGATCAAGATGTTTTAGATCATATTTACAAAATCATAGCCAAAGAAGAAGACTATGTTAACCCTAGTACTGAAGGTATAATGGATTGGTAATGTGACAGTTCTTGCATGAATGATTCAGACGAAGGCCTAGAGAATTGGAAGAATAGACTTTATGAGCTACATGGACACCGATGTGCAAGAATTACCAAGTCTATCAGATGGGTTGGCTCACATACAAAGATCTTTCCTACTTTCGATGGCTTGACAGACCTAGAAGATTTTATTGCACAATTCTCAAAGAAAGTACCAGAGCAAGTACCCTCTTGAGCAGATACTAGTTCAACTGGCAACGGAACCAATTTTTTGGTTCCTCTAGGTACGACGTAAATCCCTCTTGAAGTAGATACTAGTTCAACCGGCAACGAAACCAATGATCAATGATGATGGTGTTTTGTGATGATTATTTTCGGTGATGATGATGATCGACGACGATGATGTCTCATCATGATGATGCTCTGTGATGATGATGATCCACCATGATGATGTCCTATGATGATGATGGTCCACAATGATTATTTTCATTGATGATGATGTTCCATGATGATTATGTTACTCATGATGTTGTTGTTACAAAACTCCACATGACATATAGATCCACTATTCATTTGTATAGTTGTAGTAGTTGTTGTTGTTGTTGTTGTTGATGTAGAATACTTTCCTTGTTAAGAGGGAGTTTTATACTAATGTAAGTTTGGAAGATATTCTACTGCACTTTATATTATTTTATTTCTGTCCCTCCGTTCCAAATATGTTGTTCCTTTGTTTAGGGATGTTATTTATGTTATTAGTCATGTAGCGTTTTAAGGTAAAACCTTTGTTGTAAGTCAGGTTAACAGTACCCACAAAAGAATTATTAAAATGTATCTTTGTGTCTCCCAAGTCAAGTTGGCCCTATTTGGAAGGTGAAGTCATCCCTATTGGGTTATTATACTTTCTAGTTGATGTATGTAAATAGATGAGGTGCCCTTCAAATTTGGACACGCTTACAACTTAAGCAATTTCTCCAGAGAGAGAAAGAGAAGTCCATCTAGAGGAGAAGAAGCATTCTATATTAGTCTTTTCATCTTACACTTTATTTCGTTTCATTATATATCAAGGAATCTTTTTTGGTTTTCTCCCACATGAGGGTTTATCAGGATAAATCTGTGTCTTCTTTGTCTTGTTGTGCTTGTCAGTGTTTCGGTGATCTTCTTGTTATTGGGCATAACATTTTAAAAAAATCAACATGGATGTTGTGCCATATTCATTGGATATTATGTTAATAACTAAAAAGATGGAATTATTGGTAATGTGTAATTTTGAGATCATTTCATGAGCTATTATGGATATAGTGGGAGCATTGTATGAAAAAGGTAGTCACAACTTTGATGGACTATAAAAATTCTTTGTATGGAAGAATCCTATGTACATAGATGAACATATTGTCATAAAAAATATGTCTTCGATATGCTATTGAAAGTGACCCGTAATGAAGACAAGTTCTACTTCATACATAATTCGAAACTAAGTATTATGTGGAACTTGTTGTCTTATCTAGAAGTTAATTTTTGTAATAATTATTTCCAAGATTGTTTTATAGCTAGAAAGATGGCTCATGATATTGTATGTTTATGCTAATGACATGACTGCATGGTGAATACACCATATAACGAAAGAGTTCGATATTATGACCTTGCAATCCCAGGAAGAATGCCACAACAAGGACAGTAGAATCCTATGATTTCCACAAATTACTAGTTGAGTAGAGGTTGCTAGTGGGATGCATAGAAGTAAGACCCTATAAATTGTGAACTTATTTTGGAATAAATATTTAGTGAATGATGCATTGTCTAGGGTTTTTTTTAGCAAAGAAAGGGATGCTTGATACTGGAGGGTGATTAACTACAAGGAATAGGAAACTTGAATGAATATGCTATAAGATATTCATGTAACGAGTATGTTGGAATAAATAAGGGCGTGTCAAGAAGAGTAGACTTGAAGGAAAATAAATATTTATACATATAAGTATTGGAATAAAATATCATACTTATTGTTGATATGAATATACATGCTTTCCTGGTGATATTAAAAATCCTCATGGACATAATAATTGTTAAATGAGAATGAATATAACATCCTTATTTTCCTCTTAATGATTTGTTTAGGTACATGTTCATATTCCAAGGCTGGCATGGAAACCAGGGTGGAGAACAATTAATATTGGTGTATTGTGTATTAGATAGCCAATAGTTGTGCCAAATTGTATGAAATAAGAATGCTATGGAAAATGTGTTGAAGGAGTAATGTTGGAGCTAAGGGGTTCCATATGAAGGAATATTATGCATGTTCAAAAACATTGATAAGTATCATAATTATACATATAAATATTTTTTTATGATGCACCAAGGACTATGCATATATTAAGGTGGTAGGGAATGTAACACCTTGGTTTTGAACCCATGATGTAATTATTTATGTAATGATGAAATGGATAGAGGCAATATATAAATATATTTAGGTTGAATATATGTATTATACAATGATATTTAGTATAAATCCCTAATTATTGTGGATTAATAAGGAAAAAAAATATATTGGAAGGGGGGGAGGGGGCTATGATTCCACAAGTGTGAGAATTCAAAAGGGGTATGTAGAAGGAGAAAGTCGATAAGTCGACTTGAACGATAGCCGAATTAGTCGATCGGTCGACTTAGTCGATGAGCCGATTTAGTCAATCAGCCGACTAAGTCGATCAGTCGACTAAACTAGAGATTAGGTTGGCCACCTAAGGTCACGTTGGTTCACCGAACCGACAGGTAGTTATTATGTAAATGTTTTGTTATCATATATATTAGGTTATTGAACCAAATGAGAACTCAGTTCAGTTCTCCATGCTGTATGGACTCATTCATGTAATATAATCTGTTATATCACCTGTTTGTTCTTATCTCTTATCTCTGTTTTATATGTATATTTTAGTGTGTATTATTGGTAACCTTATGTGATCTGTGAGATTACAACATTGGTTCCGTTGTTGGTAGTACATGTCTTAAATGCATGCAAATAGATGATACCAGAGTAGGAGATTAAGGACTGGTGGGAATGTAAAGTTGTAAATTATTTGCAGAATTACGCATGAAGGAACAGATTAACAATCACACAAGAAAAAGAAATATTCTTCACCGAAACACATGAAAAGTTTGTAGAATCAATGCCCCAACTTCTAAAGAAACTCCTGGATGAGAAATATGGAAGGGACTAAAGAACAACAGTTGCTGGAAAAATTGATCCGAGGAGGTAGAACAAACTTGTCGGGATGGTTCCATAAAATCGCTCACAACTTCTGTGAGGAGCAAGCAGTCAAAGATAGAACTTCGGTGGAAATAGTCAAGGAGAAATTTTACACAGATCTCACCGAGCAATTTATGTGTTCCTTACCGAACTTGCTATTCAAATTCCTGATCGAGAAGGGAGTAGGACATATTGTCAAACCTCGTCCATCACTTCACAAACTGCCATCAAACTCTAACTGGGCGGAGAAGCAAAGGAAGTCAAAAAAATTCATTGTAGAAAGGGAGTGGGAATACTTCCTAAGCAAATATACCAAACTATCCAGGATTTCTAAAAGCATCGAGTAGGCTATGGGGGGGGGTACCTGGTCATATGTCAAGATAGAGTAGAGTGGATTCTAGTCGACTAGAAACACATACCATTCACTAGTAATGAGAAGTCGACCAAAGGGAACTCAAGAGAATAGTATCACACAAAGGTATGTCGAACATTCAAAAAATAGAGAGGGAAGAGAGACAATAGAGGAGGGAAGCAAGAAGAGAAAGAAACTTAGAACTGCATCGAGGAATAAGTCCTAGGGTGACCAACCAGGAAGAGAATCCTCCAGAGTCGGGTCATGACCGACATAAAGAAGGCGTGGAACAAGAGGCGTTCCCTACGAAGGAAGAATTGTGGATAGAGCAACCAAAAGCTCTCCAATTAAGAGCTCCCCATGACGGAACAACCCTCTCTCCATTGAATTCGCGTACTCAGATACAGACTATTGTCGAAGAGGACCTTCGACTATGAGCTAGTGAATTTAGTATATGGAGTCGACTAGACGATGAAACATACCTTGGACAACACCTTATTATACGTCGACCAGAGGAAGGGAATTGGGTTACCTTTCAAGTAGTACCCTCCAACCGAAGTATCCACTTACTCTTACTGACACATGAAGGAGCACCCGCCCCCCACCAAATACAGCTTTAGAAGGCACAAAACATTTAGAAATGCAAACAAATAGTTTTAGTGGGCCATCGACAGTAGAAGTCGACATCAACCAACTGCCAGTCGACGAAGAATCGACAACCGACTGGAACGGAAGTTCTGTCAACCATATTCCCACAGAGACGAATAAACCAATAACCCCACCACCCTCAACCCCACCCCACCTCCTGACAGTAGTGACAGTGATTCAGACATGGCTCACGAATCAGCTCACATTCCTCTATATGAGGGGGGTGAGGACCCCAGACAACACTGGTTCATCTGCGAGTTAACTTGGAGGCCAACCAAGTTACAGACAAAGATAGACAAATGGCATAGTTCCCCGGTTCCTTGAGGAAAAGGGAATTGACGTGGTATATGACCTTTTCGGAAAGATAACCTAGAACAACCAAAGCCAAGATCAAGGTGCAATTTCTATCATTTTTCAAAACTCCAGATGCCAAACACCTGGCAGCGAAAAAACTAAAAACAGCGTCACAGAAGCCAAGGGAAACTGTCCGCGACTATGATAAGCGTTGGAAATACCTTCTGAGCTAGCTAGACTATGTTATAGATGAACAATTACTAATCCAATGGTTTCTTGTAGGGTTATCTCAAAAATTACGCCGACACATCAGTTTGGAAACATTCAAATCTTACAAAGATGCGCTAACAAAATATATTCAAGTGGAGATGGATGAGGACATACCCACTTACCCCACAGACCACAGATTGGAAGAACAGCTTGAGAGTGTACAAAATTCTTTAAAGGAGTTAAACCTCAAGAATCAGGAGATCTGGTGCATACAATGGTCGACGGCTGGACACTCGAAAGACAACTATCGATGGAATACATGCGATAGGACGTTCGATTCATGTAGACGAAATATTTTTGCGACATATGCCAAGAACACGGGGACCACGCAACAAAATACTGCCCGTTCAACATGAAGAACAAAAAAGCATCCTGGTGTGCAATCTGTGAAACCAAAAATCACAATACAACTGACTGCCATTTGAACCTGAAGAACCGACAAAATTATCATGCAGTTTACCAAACCAACGCAGTTGAGCAACCTAACGAGCAAAACAATTTAGCAAACGATCAGAACGGTCAGAGATATGACGATCAATGATACGAGCACCAGTATGGAAATTGATGTGCAGGCTACAGAGGAAGAGGTCGATTCCCTGGGATTCATGACAACCGACCACGTTGACCCATCTAGTGCTTTACATGTTATAAAGAGGGACATTGGTATGCAGACTGTCCATATAAAGACAGAACTGACCTCAAATTTTGTACTCACTATGGAGTAGGGGATCACTCACTAGAGGATTTCCCTACCATGTTGGAAAAAATAAATACAAAGAAAAATGTTAATGTCTTGTCCTGTGTGCAAAAAAATGATGTAATAAACACACACAAAATGCATATTGTAACTTGACAAGGAACAAAAATAGGAGCTGATAACCCAAGAATCAGTAAAATAAAAGAGAAAAATGTCTATCCTCATCCACTGAAAGAAAAAAAAAACATACAAAGAAGAAACCAATGTATTCAAAGAAATTGCAAAACAAGAACAAGTTCACGACACTCGACATAACACAATAAACAAATTAATCCAGCTCGTACAAAAAGATAACTTAGTATCTCAGTTCATCGATTTTCTATATGAAATAAAATGTACCAACTATGAAAAACAAACAAAGAACATCTACAGCTTAAATCAAAAATACAAAGGAGATGCCGACCCACTTGTCGACCTGGAAATTGAAGGATACCACATCCAACAAGTAGTGCTCGACTTTGGATCACAAGTAAACATCATGACTCGTGACACTTGGGAACAAATGGGCAGACCTTGACTCTATGAGTCAGGCATATACCTGAAATTAGCCGAACAGGGCCTAATTGAACCTATTGGAGTCTATAAAAACATCGACATGACTATAAAAGGAATCTTGACCAAGGTCGACTTTGAAATCATTGACCCAAAGGAAGGATCTAGTTCCTTCCCATCATTAGTCGATCGACCTTGGGGTAGAAAGATGAAAGCATCGATATGCCTGGCTAAGGAGTGAATCAAATTAAAAGTAAATGGACAAAAGGTCATTGTACCCATTCATCCATCTCAAGGGGAATCTTGGACTGAACCTATCGATGAAGAAGTCGACATTTGACAACTCTACCAGATTCAAAACAATGCAGATTACACAAAACCAAATATCCATGGATAACTTCATTTAGGCAACCAAGACTTAGTTGGTTATAATTCAGACGCCGAATTATATGATTGGGAGATTGAGAACTACGAAACACAAGCAAGAGGGTGCTGGACTATGCAAAAAGTGCAAAAAAAGCCCACCTGACAGTGCTTCATAGTGTCCATTGTCCCAAAATTATTTGAGAAGAAAATTAGGGAATACCCTACCTTACAACCTACCAATGTAAATACTACACAAATACCAAGATACAAGGAAAGGGAATTACTAGTCATGCATGTAGAATAAGTTTCCAAAAATATTGGTGAACATGGCCGACTTCATAGCCTAGTAGAAAATTTTAGAGGATAAGCTGTTAGATGGTGGGATACCCATCAGACAAGACTGCAGACCTGGACAACAGCTTCGACTTACTTTGTCGAAATATTTTAAGGAAATAATTTAACCCAACAAGCTTAGATACATGTATTCACTCAAGGACAGAACCCAGAAGATCATATTAAAACCTGTGAAAAAGAGTGGAGAAGACTTGGATACAAGGATGAACGAGCATGGCCACACCTGTTCCCATCAATCCTCACTGACTTACCAAACAAGTGGTATAATATGGAAGAAGCTAGAGGTGAAACATTATTATGGCATGAACTCAGGGAAAATTTCATTAAAGATTTCAACTTTATACCTCAAATTGAAAACTTGGTCGAAACAGCAGAATAGATTAAAGAATTTATTCAGCTGACCGAACACAAACCCTTAGAAGATAACGGACAGAGAATGAAATGTAACAATATACAAACAAGGCTAAAGCCATAGTCAACAAGACTACAGTTAGAAAATGAAAAAACAAAAGGAAAAAGCTTTATATTGAAATTCAACCATGTCGAAACAACCAAACCTATATGTACAATCCTTAAAGTAGAAACAACCGACAAGCAAGATGCCGATAGAATGACTGCAGCCGAATTCCCTGCCACATTCTCACAGTTCAAAGAAGGAAGTCAATCGATCAATGAAGCCAAAGCACCAGAATAGCTAGATACTAAAGTCAAAACTAAAGAATTCAACATCTCAAATGATGATCGACCAAAAATGGCAAAGATTGGTGACTATTGGAGTGAAGAGCAGACCACAGAGATAGTGAACTTATTAAAGGAGTTCCAAGATGTATTTACTGGAGATTATAAATACCTCAAAGGCTTAATCCATGAAATGGGAGAAATGAAGATTGATACTAAAACTGATGTTCGAATTGTGAAGAAGAGGCCATATAAACTAGCTCACAAATACAAAGAGATAGTCAAAAAGGAAATTGATAACATGCTTGCAGTATGCATCATCTATCCTATCGACCAATCAGAATGGGAAATTCCAATGGTTGTACAGCCTAAGAAACATGATCCGACCAAAATAAGAATTTGTGTCAACTTCAGAGAACTAAACAAAGTGACATTAACAGACCCATTTCCAACTCCTTATGCAGATGAAATCTTGAATGAGGTTGCAGGACATGAATGCTACTCATTTATAGATGGATTCTCAAGTTATAACCAAGTCCCAATAGCTAAAGAAGACCAGATGAAGACAACCTTTGTGTGTGAATTTGGTTCATTTGCTTACCAAGTTATGCCTTTTGGATTAAAAAACGCACCTGCAGTATTCTCTCGAATTGTTATCAAAACATTTCAAGAATATATCTATAAGACCATGGCAGTATAATTTGATGATTGGACAATATACCCCATGTTAAAGGATCATTGCAAATGTCTTAGACTTATGTTGGAGAGATGTCGACAAATTCAACTCTTCCTAAACATCAAGAAATGCACATTTGTGACCCCCATAGGGATATTATTAGGGCACATTGTCTGTAAGGAAGGTATTAAGGTTGAATTTGCAAAGATCAAAATTATCCTCGACCTAAAACCACCAGTAAACCCAAAACAAGTCAGGCTGTTACTTGGCCACACAAGCTATTACAAAAAATTCATAAGATATTATTCAGATATGACATATCCTCTTGAAGAACTATTAAGGGAAGATCAAGAGTTCAACTGGATAGAGGAGTGCCACATATCATTTGAAAAATTAAAAAGAAAACTAGTCGAAGCACCAATTCTAAAGTTTCCAAATAGGTCAATCAAATTCCATGTTCATATTGATGCATCAGGCCTAGCAATAGGCACAATATTAACTCAACCAGGAGATGATGGAATGGATTATCCTATAGTTTACAGTAGTAGAAAATTAAACAAGGCTGAGAGAAACTATTCGACAACAGAAAGAGAAGCACTAGGAATGGTCTTCGCACTACAAAAATATCGACATTATCTCCTAGCTAACACATTTATATTCTATACAGACCATCAGGCCCTGAAGTATCTCGTCAATAAACCACTACATCATGGAAGGATCTGTCGATGGCTACTTCTCTTCCAAAAATTCGATTTCAAAGTCGTTGTCCGACCAAGAAAGTTAAATGTCGGTCTCAACCATTTATACTGAATTGACACAGGAGAAGAACCAACAAGAGTCGACGATGACTTACCTTATGCACATTTATTTCGGATAGAAGCAGTCCCAACAGAACTAGAAGAAATAACTCAGTTCTTGGAAGATGGACATGCACCAGAAGGAATAAGTACAAAGAAAAAGTAGATCTTAGCTATGAAGGCTGCACCCTACAGTCTAATAAATGGATTTTTATAAAAAATGGGATTAGATGACATCCTCAGAAGGTGTGTACTAGAACACAAATGAGACAACATTATGCACGAAGCACACTATGGACCTATAGGAGGACATTTTTAGGCAGACACAACTGCAAAGAAAATCCAACAGTTAGGTTTATGGTGGCCGACACTCCACAGAGATTACAAAAAAAATTTCAGTCGATGTGACAGATGTCAATGACTAGGTCAACCCCTACCTAGCACAAAAATGCCTTTGATATCAGTGAACCCAAGTTTGACATTTGAAATCTAGGCCATAGACTTCATAGGACCATTTCCTATACCAGAAAAAAGAACAGGTGCAAGGTATATCATAACTGCAGTCGAATATGTAACTAAATGGGCAGAAGTTGAACCAATCGATAGATGTTCTAGTGAGATAGCTGCTAAGTTTATCTATGAAAATATCATCACTAGATTTGGATGTCCACTAACTATGATTAGCAACCAAGGAACACACTTCATCAACAGAACTATCAAAACCCTAACTGACCAGTTCCAAATCGACCATCATCGGACCACAGCATACCATCCTCAGTCGAATGGAGCAATTGAAGCATTTAATAAAACATTAACAAGAGGACTAACCAAAATTTTTAATGCTAATAAGGATGACTGGGATAAGAAAATACCTACATTATTATGGGCATATAGAATAGCATATAAACGATCAACTGACCAAACTCCTTTTCGACTAGTCTATGGACAAGAAGTAGTAGTACCACTACACTTCCGACAACAGACACCTATCATTGCAGAAATCCTACATGTCGATGTCAAACAAGGAAGAAAGGACTGACTATTTCAACTAAGAAAACTTGAATAGCACCGACTAATGGCAATACAACATCAAGAAATCCAGAAACAACAATAGAAAGCATGGCACAACCGAAACATAAAAAAAAAAAACTTGGTGGTACGAGACCTTGCTTTACTATACAATAGTTAAGTAAAAGGCAAACCTAAAAATCTCCACACAAAATGGATGGGACCTTACGTTGTCGAAGAGATACATACCAACAGATCAGTCCGACTAAGGAAGTTACAGGGCATAGTATTTCGGAAGCTCGTTAATGGAGCCGAACTAAAACGCTAAAAAAAAAATTTAAAAAAAATCATATAACGACCATAACCGTCAACCAAAAGCCATAAAAACTTAAAAAATCAAAATCCAAAAATGTCGTACATATAGAAAGCTATGATAGGAAATTACCATTTCGATAGCCGACATCATGCCCATCGACATAACACCATCAACCATTTTCATCGACCGACCACTTCCATCGACCATTCTCATAACCGACATCGACCGACAACCTCAATAGTCCCATCGCGCATTCATGACATCGAGCACCGAAATCAATTTGCCATTAATGCACACTCAAGTATTCCAACTGGAACATCACTGTCTGCCATTAATACACCCATCAACGCACACATCCACAGCATCGCCTATAAATACTGGATCGCCGAAGGATCATTCACTGCAATCCATACAGAGAGAGAATCAGAGCATCCAGTCGACTAAAATCCGAGAACCCCTTAGTGAAATAAACCACCAAACCGACACAATGGCCCCCAAACAAACTAGAGCCTTGACCAAATCCAAGGAACTATAGGCTGCGGATACACCTTTAGTCTGCAGGCTAAAAAACATTAAGAATGCCAAGGTGCAGGAAGGCTCATGGCAAAAACTCTGGGCCAAGATGCAAGAATGGGCTTATGTCAACAAAAAGGCCACTCAAGCCGTAGAGAAAATCAAACACAGCACTATATTCAGCTATGACAATGCACCACTCATGGCCAGCTTTGGTGGCATGAAGGAAACTGCTATAAAATTCATCATCAGCCGGTACCACAATGGCCGGTTCTACTTTGACCAACCGGTTGACATTTCTAGACAAGTCATCTCCAAGCTGACCGATCTCTCAAAAGAAGAAAACCCAGTACCAGTCAGTATCAAAGAAGGACTGGTCGAAGAGCTAACTGGGTCGACTTCAGGAAAGAACTCGAAGGGGTTGATGATCAGCCAAATCACAACCCAAATGCTGTAGATTGTGGCCAAAATAATCGCAATCACACTCACCCTGGCAGGTCGAGGCAGTGACCTTAAGTTAGACATGCTATAAGTTGTCGACACCATTGCCACAGATGAAAGGACATACATATGGGATGAATATGTCATCGACATGGTCAAAACCATCTGCAAAAGATGCCAAGAAATGGGGGGAATCATCAAGTTCCCCTCCCTAATCTTATGGATAGTCATGTACCATATATGCCCAGAGGGGATTCTAGTCTTTCAGGAACCGTCAAGGTTCCACATGTGGATATTAAAGCCATTATCCCAGAGAGGAACCTTGTAGGAGCTTGAGCACGGAAAAGTATTGTTGGAGAACTGGCTTCAACAGCTCAAAGTCCACATGACTAGATGGAGGGTGCCTCAAAACATCCGAAAAAATCTATCGATGAAATCCCACATCCAGCTAGAGCTCGACCATACCTCGATGTGGTACATGCAGGGCAACAAATCAAATGCAAAATCCCTCGACTACTATCCATCAGTTGACCAAATCTTTCAGGAATTGTCTCGATGGGACAAAACCAAAATACCAGTACCAGCAGCAGCAAAGCAGATTGACTTCTCGATCGAGGAACCACTCACAGACCAGGAAAAAGAGGAAGACTATGAGCTCAACCTCTATATCAGCACCTTTGTGTCGGAGGAGACATCAGTCGAACATACTGGTCAACTTCAAATAACCATCAAACCTCTAACCGCAAAAAGGGTAGAACCCCAGATAGCAAAGCCACAGCCAAAGCAATAGGTAATTACTCCAGCTATAGAATGTGTCATCCCGACTCAGGAGCCGAGGGGGGAGACAGAGCCAAAAAACCCTAAGTATGCTGTCACAAAAGGAATCATTAGAAAATTGTCAAAGGAGATAGCAGCGGCCAAGAAGAAGCTCAAGACACACCAACAACAACAAGGTAAAGGTAAGCACAAGCTTATCCTTGCAGACTCATCAGAAGATGAGGAGGAACTAGAAGCCATGGCCCTCGACATCATAGAGGATGCCATAGCAAACAAGGTGCCGTTCAAAACCTAGTTCCAAAGATTCATCGAGGCGGGAGCACAAGCGGGTCGACCAAAGAAATCTAAGACTACGACAATGCCTGAAAATGTTGTCGATCTGGTGTCTATGCCTCCACCCCCATCACCGATGAAAATAACCGAGGAACAAGTACCGACACCGCAATCAGTAAGACCCCTCAACTTATGCAAAAGTGTGATGTCAGAAGAGGTGAAGGAAAAATTCGATAAAGATAGAGACTTGCAGGCATTCATTGAGAAACTGCCTGAGTTATTTACATCGACCGAGAAGATATCTACAAAAGCACCTCTCTTCACGGTCGGGGGATACCATCCAGGACATGAAGCCTAGTCCAGAACCTTTTCAACCATCATGTCAACTTTCGAGAGAAATCCCGACAAGGAAGCTAAAGTAATTGCACGTCGGACCTCAACTATCACCCTGACCGTACCTCAAGCCGACCCACCAGCCACTGGCCCGACTAGAGGAGAAGAAAATGAGGAGGACATAGTCTGAAAAATTAACCAAATGTTCTCTGACTTAGACTCACCTCCCTGCCCTGAAAATCCACCACTCACTCACACTTCCCCCAAACCAATCACCCCCGACCATTCACCAACTCCATCACCACCACCACCACCCCCTGACTCAGAGCAATGCCCACCACAACCAGCTACATCCAAACAACTAGAAGTAGTAGTCATCCCACCTCCCCAACCAGACAAACCATCAGCCACTATCCCACAAACCAAAAATCTCGACTCGACTGTTGCAGGTACACAGGTGCCAACACAAGCAGAAAAAGAAAAGCATAAGAAGAGGAAGGAGAAACAAAAGAAGGAGCATCATGGACAGCCATCAAAGGTCCAAATCAGATTGAAGGATGCATGCTCCCTGACCGACCCAGAGCTAGGACAACTCCTCAAGACCCTTTCAGGTGAAGCAAAGATGAGGAGTGAGCAAATAAATAAGGAACTCGACAACAAGAATGCAGAACAGGTCGAGTTCCTCACCAAATGCCGAAACCTGGCCCATTCCGTCCTGTCGGGCCCCATAGAGGTCGACACAGACAAACCGCTCGAAAGGGTGTATCAGCTATTTGAGAGCATGGTGTCGGTACTCCAAGCTCATATTCAGGAAACAAAGGAGGAACAAAAAGAAGAAACTAGCCGACTACTAATGGCACAACACACTGCCTTCACTGAAGCCTATAAAGTGTTGCAGGATCACATGGAAGAGTTTGTCATAACTAAAGAAATACTGAGAGACTGTCCTGCTTACTGTAGGAAAGTCTACCAGTAATCTCGGCAAACCCGACAAGGGATCCAGGCATTGGAAAGCCGAAAATTCACTGAGGAAGCACTAAGGACCATAATAGAAGAACAAATAGTGCTTGAAATAGCCAAGCTGCAGAGAATAGAGAGGGAAGCACATCAGTGGGTGCAGCAAGCTATCCCCAATTTAGAAAAAGTTGACATCATCTATCCGCAGATGAAACGAATTATAGAGACTACAGAGGAGAAGGATAACAAAAGTCTCCATATCAGAAAAGATGTCGATCCTATCGAGACTGACCACACTTACCATCGACATCTAGAAGATTTTGCAAAGTTGGTCAGATTTTCAACATAACCTTACAGTAACAGCACCAGCCATTATTGAAGTCTGTGTACAAAAGCGACCGACCATCAGACTTCACAGCCTATGAAGACAAGGAAAAACACAATAACTATTGAGACCAGAGGAATTTTTGTACCTCCCTGTTTCTTCGGGATGAAGAAACGTTTTGTTCGTGGGGGAGATGTAGAAGGAGCAAGTCAATAAGTCAACTTGAATGCTAGCCGACTTAGTCGATCAGCCGACTAAGTCGGTCGGCCGACTAAACTAGAGATTAGGTCGGTCACCTGAGGCCGCGTCGGTTCACCGAACCGGTAGGTAGTTATTTTGTAACTGTTTTGTAATCATATATATTAAGCTGTTGAGCTAGATGAGAACTCAGTTCAATTCTCTGTGCTATATGGACTCATTCATGTAATATAATCTATTAATTCACCTGTTTGTTCTTATCTCTTGTCTTTGTTTTATATGTATATTTTAGTGTGTATTATTGGTAACCTTATGTGATCTATGAGATTACAACAGGGTATAAGGGGGACACAAGGGGGAGATGGCCCTATTTACTTATTAATCTAATTCATTTTTTTATCAAAACTGTATAAGGTTATTTTATCATAAGGTCCCTAAATCCATGTTTATGAGAGTGGCTTAGTTACCCTTAACTTTATTATTATTCTAACTGAGGATCAACAGGGGGAAAAGGACGTCCTTGTAAGTGCCATATGGAAAGTGAAATCCATGCATATATAATGTGACCATTTAGTTATATGCCCATTCATTATAACATTCTAACATTTCTAAGATGGGATCATTATGTATGGGATGTTAGTTATCATTCTATACAACTTAGATGGTTCTAATGATAGAAATAATGGGTCCTTAGAGGACCAACACAAAGAATTTGTAGTCATCTTATGTTGAATCACTAGAAGAGAATGGTGACAATCTAAGGGACTACATGCATAGTAGGAGGTGCCATTCCTTATGTTGTGTAGGCTGATGGGGGATGAGTGGAAGGTTTTTTGATATGGTATTAGAGGGGGTTTATCTCTAGATATTTCCTAGCATGGATATTCCTTGGATATCATATGCTAGAGAACTGGAAGGGAATTGGGATAGCTCAATGGATTGATTACAAAGAAGGGGATCTCATTCCTTTTATTGTGCAAGATGATGGGGGATGAGTGCTAGGAAATAGGATAGTTGAAAAGAGGATGTGTTTGAGTTTTGGAAATTTCCTATATTGTCTAGGATGAATTTTGGACTAAGTATAATATTTGGGAAACTTAACCACTCATGGATTGATCACCCCAACTCAGGTGTAGACTCTTTCATAGAAAGAAAAGGTGTGATTAATTTCTTATGGATGGGTGCAACACCCTTCATTTGCATCCATTTTGATGAATTTAAAATATAAGTATCTACTTCTTTCATGAAATCCATGTATATATTTCCTCTTATGCATATGTTTACTATATGCATGGATTTCATGGGAATTGTATGGATACATTCCTGATATCAATGCTTGCATGTTTTAGAATGGGTAATTTTACTTTAATTGACTTCTATAAGTGTACTTCCACTATTAAAATGCTATAGCTAGCCATATAATTTGAGTTTGGTATAAAATATTAAAATTTCCATGGTGAAATTGTGTATCCATTGGTTTCCATTGTGGAAAGAGGTTGTTGGGTATGTGATACTTTCTTCTACCTCATGCCATGACAAATAGGTGAAATTTTCATGTCCTTTTGGATCCTCATCATCCTTTGGATCAACTCTTTCATTTTCCTTGAATTAATATTTAGGGTTTTTAAAGGATGTCAACACATCCCTTATAAATTATGTCTCTAATTTCATGCCTGTCTTTGTGGATATCAAGTTTCCTTCTCAAATTTTTTCTTTCTCCACTATTTTGAGATGTTCTAATTGCTTAATCTTCCATACTCATTTACATCCTTATTTTTGACAATTTTATACAAAATTCCCATCTAGATGGAGTATAATGCCAACCACCATCCATAAGAATGATTGATGACCTTGAAGGAGTCAATAGGTTTAGAACCTACGACCACCCCATTGAAAAGATGATTTTGGTATATGGTCCAACTTATTGATCTAAACCCCAACGCCTGTGTCACATTCTATTTGTTAAAGTCTCTTTCACCGTTTATTTTATTTTATGCAATGATTATGATGATGATGATGATGATAGTGTATCTATCTCTGTAAGACCAATAACTAGGTGATCAATAAGAGAAATCAAACTAATACTATTTAGAATGAAATTACTTTGATTAAAATTAATGGAAATGAATGTAACTAGATTTGTTATGGTTTTCATAAGAGTAGATATTGTTGAAAATAGTTAAGTTTTGAAACTAGGATGTAAATTTATATCTTATATATTAAGGATAGAGAAAGTGAAAATAAATGGCGGTCATTTTCAAACTCTTTAATATCACAAATTTATAAATTTATCCATCTCTAGATGTTTTTGGTTTAGTCTTATGATGAGATTCATTATGGAGGTCATCAACATTGGTCCTAAATTTGGTGATATTATTTATTTATTAAAGATCAAAATGTGGGAGAATTAGTTTTGATCAAATAAAAATATGCTTATATATTTGCAGTCTTTCAATTTCCTCTTATTAATGATTCCTCTATGGAATGAGTGCTAGTGAATTGGGATGGTTGTAGAGGAGTTTTATCTCTAGATATTTCCCAGCATAGATATTCCCTGGATTGCCTGAGATAAAGCACTAAAAGGGAATTGGGATATCCTGATGGATTAGTTACAGAGAAGGGGATCCAGTTCCTTGTGATGTGCAAGATGATGGGGGAGGGATGCTAGGAATTAGGATAGTTAAAGAGCATATTTGACACAAGACATGTGTTTGAGTTCTGGAAATTTCCTATGTTGTGTAGGATGAATTTTGGACTAAGTAAAAGATTTGGGAAACTTCACCACTTGTGGATTGATATCCCCAGATCAGGGGAGGCATTGTTCATAGAAATAAAAGCTGTGATGGATTTCCTATGGCTAGGAGGAACACCCTTCATTTACATCTAGTTGGATGAATTTAAAAGATAAGTATCTACTTCGTTCATGAAATCATGTATGTATTTCTTGTTATGTATTTGTATTATTTACTATTTGTGGAAAATTCTATGTGAATGGATTTCATGGGCATTGTATGGTTGCATTCATTATATGAATTCTTGCATGTATTATAATGGGTAATTGTAATATCTCAAAGGTAATCCCTAGACACATATCATTTTGGTTATTTTATTTTATGGTGGAACTAGATGCATGGACCATGAACCATGGATATTATGATGAATTTTATTAATACTACCTTATTATTATATTATTATCATTAGATAATGGCTCAACATGGACAACAAACATGGATGAGGGGTTTTGTTGTCCGCATATGAAGGGTTTTGGGTAAGGAATTGTTTCTCTCCTTAACAGTACTCTAATCTTCATAGTTTTGATGTTATTGGACCATGGTGGTCCTATTTTGTCTAATTAATGTTTTGCATGCACCCATGCATCCATACACCATGCACCATGCACCATGTAACCATACATATAGACCTATGCATCAATGCATACATGCACCATGGACTATGGACCCATACACCATGCACCCTAGTAACTCTAGTGAACTGGAGTAGCTTTCAGTTAGTTAGAGTCAGTTTCATTAATACTAAGTTTCCCTAAGTTAATTGGTGTCTAAAGTCAGTAGTCTTTAATTAATTAGATGAATTTGAGTCACCCTCGGTTAATTTGATAATTTTTGGGTCAATTCTAATTATACCGAGTGCATGGAAGTGGATTTGAGAAAATTTGAGTGAATAGGTAGAATTTGAATTACCTTCGTTCATCAAGAGTAATTTGTGGGTAAACTCGAGTCAGTTGTGATGGGCTTGAGTCACTTTTGACATTTTAGAGTTATCGAATGATTGGGAGTGTTTTTTTCATTTTTATTGAGTCAGTATAAGTAGATTTGAGTTACACTATGGAGAAATTGAAATTAATCATTCAGTGGGTGTTGAAAAGACTCAATGATTTGGAGTTGCTTCTTATTGGTTTGGATTTAATATCTTGGAGGCAATTCAATTGGGTATACATGGATTTGAATTTTTCTAGAGGTAATTCATTCTTTCATTATAGAGTTTGTTGATGAGGGAAGAGGGTTTCTCTAACTAGAATTACGAATGCAAAAGGAGGATTTGGTATGGTATTGTGCATGGATTTTCACAAATTTTTCTTACAAGTCAATGAAGATCTTGTGAGGAAATTCTAGTGAGCCAATGGAGAGATTTCTCTCTCTTCATTTCAAATACTTAAGGAGAGGATTCAAAACACTATATTTTACACCCAAAAGGTCAAGAAATTGTACTACAGGAGGGAGGAAAATCCTATGGAAGAGACCTTAACTATTGGCATATTTTCCTTGTAATAGAAGGGGAAAATCATGTAAGGAAACAATTAGTATTATCAATTCGTATTAGAGGAGAAGGGGAAAATATTTTGAAGGAGGATAATATAGTTTCCTCAAGTTATATTCTAGGATGGAGGAAAATATCATGGAATAAATCTTAGTTGTCTCAAATTTTCCTTGTCGAAGAATGCAAAAATCTTGTAGGGAAGAACTTAGTGGTATAAATTTATATTGCAAGAGAAGGGGGAAATCCCGTGAATGAGGCCATATTTTCCTCAAGTTGTATTATACGAGGGAGGAAAATATTGTGGAATAGACCTTAGTTGTCTCGAATTTGTATCGCAGGAGAAGGGGAAAATCTTGTAGGGAAGATCGAATCAGGTGGTTTCCTAAGTTATTTTCATACATAGAGATCGAATCAGGAAGAGAGTTTCTTTGTGTGTGTGAATACAAGACCTTGGATTGGGGGTGACCTGCATAGGTGGTTTTTCTTAACAGTGTCTAAGACTGGGAAGAAAGATGTCCAGTTGATGCCAGTTGTGCCCTTATAAAATATAACTATTTATGATATTTATACTCTTCATGTATGATGTTGTGTATGTGCCCATGGAGACTGATAGATATATAACATTATATTTTTTTTATTTCTATATATGGTCATGGTGAATGGTTAACCCAATGTTAATAAATTGGTAGCTCACATAAGGGGTATGTTGATGTGTTAGACTAGTGAATAGTAGCTAATTTGTTTATGGAATTTATTTTATTAGAAGATATGATTTTAGGAAAGTCGTGATATTCATGTAGGGATGTTCATTATCAGGTCATCCATGGGATTTATGGCTGATATTTAGTGTGGAAAAATATGATCTAAAGTAGTGTTATGATTCTTCTTTTTTATCTAGTGTAGATTGGCGGTTTTTAATGGTTGTTCTAGAAGGAAAATTGCTTATAGATTATGACCAAGTATGGGTCTGTTATTTGGACAGTGCATATGGACATATATGGTTGTACCATATGAGGTCTTGCATGATTTTATAGGATGATAAATTTACACATTAGATAAGATATACCATAGTGTGTAATTAATTTTAAAAGAAAGTTAATGGTGTTTATTTACTGTCATGTTCGATTCTATTTTCTTCATGTAATTATTATCATTAGAAGGACATATCTTTATGGAAGACCATATGGATGAGTATGGTTATACTAGATCAAATTTGAGTCATGATTGAAATATGAACTTATTTCTATAACTATGCCATAATTATATTTCCAAATCTTATCTCCATAGATCAATGAAATGTTGTTTGTTTATTGTAAAAAATGAAGCTCTCTAAATTTATGCAAATCTGATTTATTAGTTGTAATATGGTGATGGGTGGCTTCCCATAGGTGTGATGACAATTAGTAGACATGTGAAAAGGTTCTGGTTTGAATGTATTCATGTGTCATTATACGACAGTGCATGTAGAGTGGCAAACTAGGTTGCATTTGGAGGGTAATCTTCCTTTATTGTTGAATGTTTTAAAAAAATTGATTTATTTGGCATGTTAGCCTAAACTTATAGAGTAGTATTCCATTGTGCAAAACTTAAATTTAACCTTCTCCTTGTTAGGAACCCCAAATACCCAACCAAGTAGTATTGTGTTATAGGGTTGGGTATATTACAAGTGGTATTAGAGCTTAGGTTACAACCCTATTACTCTTTGGGCCTTCTATGGAATTAGTGTTATGATTCTTATTTTTAAGCTAGTGTAGATTGGCGGTTTTTAATGGTTGTTCTAGAAGGAAACTTGCTTATAGATTATGACCAACTATGTATCTATTATTTGGACAGTGCATATGGACATATATGGTTGTACCATATGAGGTCTTGCATAATTTTATAGGGTGATAACTTTACACATTAGATTTGATATACTGTAGTGTGTAATTATGTTTAAAACAAGGTTAATGGTGTTTATTTACTGTGATGTTAGATTCTAGTTTGTTCATGTAATTATTATCATTAGAAGGAATATCTTTATGGAAGACCACATGGACAAGTATGGTTGTACCGGATCAAATTCGAGTCATGATTGAAATATGAACTTATTTCTATAAATATGCCATAATTATATTTCCAAATCTTATCTCCATAGATCAATGAAATGTTGTTTGTTTATTGTAAAAAATGAAGCTCTCTAAATTTATGCAAATATGATTTATTAGTTGTACTATGGTGATGGGTGGCTTCCCATAGGTGTGATGACAGTTAGTAGACATGTGAAAAGGTTCTGGTTTGAATGTATTCATGTGTCATTATACGATAGTGCATGTAGAGTGGCAAACTAGGTTGCATTTGGAGGGTAATATTCCTTTATTGTTGAATGTTTTAAAAAAATGATTTATTTGGCATGTTAACCTAAACTTATAGAGTATTATTCCATTGTCCAAAACTTAGATTTAACCTTCTCCTTTTTAGGAATCCCAAATACCCAACCAAGTGGTATTTTGCTATAGGGTAGGGTATATTACAAGTGGTATTAGAGCTTAGGTTACAACCCTATTACTCTTTGGGCCTTCTATGGAATTATGAATTTGTTTATATGCAATTTATTTATGTTATTTTATGTTTTAAAGAGGTTGATTATGTCCTAACAATATTTTAAACCAGCATAGATCCAAATCCTAGGCTCTATCAAGCACCGAGAGGGATCAAATATCTCGAGGTGCAAACATCTTATGAAGTATTGCACTCAATGAGCTATTGATTTGATTCAAACCAAAAGACACGTATTTTTATTTAAGGTCGACATATAATATTTTTATTATTAATATTTAATATTATTTATGGCTAACATATATTGTTTTTTTGTTTTTTTGTTTTGTTAGGAAGGAACATTACAACATCTCCCCCATACATGGTTTTAAAACCATGTGCAAGGCCCTCCTAAAACCATGGGTTGTTTAGGAGGCCTTGCACATGGTCTTAAAACCATTTGCGGGGACCTCCTAAACCATGTACAATAAAACCATGGGTTGTTTAGGAGGCCTTGCACATGGGTTTAAAACCATTTGCAAGGCCCTCCTAAACCATGGACAATAAAACCATGGGTTGTTTAGGAGGCCTTGCACATGGTTTTAAAACCATGTGCATGACCAACATTTTTTTTGCATATAATTCAATTTTTTATTTTTTATTATTTTATTAGGTAGGAACATTACAGCATCTCCCCCATATTGTGTTGTTTTTGTGACCAACATTTTTTTTTGCAGATAATTAAATTTTTATTTTTTTATTTTTTTGTTAGATATAAACATTACAACATCTCCCCCATATTAGGTTGTTTTTGTGGCCGACATTTATTTTGGCAGATAAGTAAATTTTTTATTTTTTATTATTTTGTTAATAACAAAATTTACAACATAATATCGACAAACGTTACAAGATATCCCTCATATCATTACAAGATCTCCCTCATACTAGGCTGTAGAGCACCTCTCTACGCAACTAGAAATCTCATAGATTTGTTCTTTTGTAATGTGAGAAAGCAATGGAGTATATTAACCAATGGGACTACCTGTTCAAACAATGGCACTTCCTGTCCACTAAAAATTCCATGGATTTGAATATGGCACCTTCAAAATTATATCGTCGTGGCCAAACTCATGCTTTAGACTTTAGGGTTTCTTTATTGACACAATATGATAGAAGCAACTACTTCTGGTGTTTCTCTGGAAAATTCTCCAATGCCGACTAATTGTTACTATGTCTTTTGAAAGTGTGTCAAGTGAGGTTTGTTAACTAGAGAGATACGCTAAGCACTGAATGGTTGAAACAATAAATTGGTGATCACATTTAAGATATGGATATAATGGTTCAAACCTATCTAAGTTTTTTTCTTTATGCAAGAAGGATGATTCTGAATACTTTGTCGATCATGAGGTGAACTATGAGTGCATTAATGGTGTCTACTCTTGATAACTGACATCATTAGTGGTGGTTGAACTCTAACTGAGAACAATAAACAATAATAGTTAGTTGTGTTAAGGATTAATAAAAAATCAAGGAGAATTGAAAATCTCTTATTACCATTGTATCTAAATATGATAATTTGAACATGTGAAAACTAATGAGTTATAACTCAATTGTAATTGTATAAAAGGAATAAAAGGAATAAATAAAGAAACAATGTAGTCTCATCGTTGTGGAGCAGTTGGATCATATCTGCCTTTGGGACAAGAGACTTTCTGTCTAAACCATAAGAGAATGCAGTGTGAATGATAAACATGGCTGCATCCACACTGTTTTTCAATCTCCCCATCTGTAAACTTCTCTTGACAAATTGCGCACATCACTTCACCACCATTTGCATTGTCCTCCAACCGAATTATAAGGTCCGACATGTTGATGTATATGTAACTTCAGAATGTAGTTCACTTGTATTTCTTATATATTGTAACCCAATGTTTATTTCGGGATGTACTTGAGTTATGTCATGCCCCGATGTTCCTATGGGGAAAGTCTATAATGTAAACAAGTCATGTCAAGTCATTTTGGGTAGCCCTCTTATTGTCTAAGGGTTAAAGTCCTCGCAGTTTCAGGGCACTAGGGTTATTAGACTCACCTAGTGAGGTCAGCCCTAGTAGGGTTTTAGTCATGTCGGGATTAGTATAAATAGAAAGTTACACTCTCTATTTATCACACAACTCATATACACTCAAGTGTAGCTCATAGTTGAGGAAGGAGAAGACACTGGGGCTAGATAGAAAGAAGGTTACTACTGTCGGGAGATCACTTACTATTTTGGGTTCTACTTTTGGTGTTGATTATATCTATGAGGAAGTTGTGGGGTTTTCACCATTTATGGTTTCCCTGAGGATAAACACTGTGTTCATTGTCTCTTGTGTTTGATTGTTGTGCTTGTTATTCTCTCAGTTAAATATCCTAATATAATGCTAGCTTAATGATGAAATTCTAACATGGTATCAGAGCTAACCTGAGAAGAAGACACTTTGCAGCTGTGATAACTAGGGATTCCTAGTTTATGGACCTTCCTCCACAAATTTTCAGCAAAAGTAAGGTGGAATAACTCTCCTCCTTAGGGTGCATATTTCTATCGAAGCAGAATCCAATTCTGAGGTTTTTCAGTTTTGGACCCGACACTGCTGCCAGAAATTAGGGCTTTTCACAGAAGAGGAATTTTTTAGTGATCCCAGGCATGGATTGATACCCTCGCCAAAATCGAATTTAGGGATCAAATTCAAAGCATTTGGTTGGACAGAACTCTGGAAAAGCAAAACCCTAATTTGCTACTTAACCAGCACTGCAGGATTTCAGCTCCAAATCTAGATCCGACATCTTGACCTGGTAAGATCTTAATATTTTTTATTTCCATTTTAGGTTCTCAGTTTAAGATGGCTCATCATACCAAGCTTGATGAAAATCTTGAGGGAGCTGATAAATTCTGAGCCTGGAAGTATAGGATCTCCCTAGTCCTGGAAGAAAATGAGTTGGACTCCTGTATCCATGAGGAGGTTCCAGTTCCAGAGGGAGATGAGGCTAAGGCCTTGCATAAGAAGAAGTTGGTTATGGAAAAGAGAATCATTAATGATTCTATCAAGGATCACCTCATACCACAGGTGTCCTCCCTTAAGACACCTAAAGCTATGTTTGATGCCCTAACCAAATTGTTTGAAGGGAAGAACATAAACAGGAAAATGACTCTGAGAAACCAATTGAAGAATGTGAAGATCCAGAATCTAGACTATTCAGTATTACTTTACAAGGGTTTCTCAGATCAAGGAGTAGCTGGAAGCAGTAGATGAAGAAGTGGAAAATGCAGAGATTGTGATGACCACCTTGAATGGTCTCCCTATATCATGGGACTCTTTCATTCAAGGGATATTTACTAGAAATAAGTTAGTCAAGTTCAGCAGACTGTGGGAAGAATGATCTCAAGAAGAAGCTCAGATAGCAGCTCGAGAAGAGAAGATGGGAAGTGAAGATCAAGCTTTCACAATTCACTCCAAGTAAACCAGGAGGATCCATCATCACTCGAAAGGTAAGATCTCACACTCTAGAAAAGATCTGACTACTATTAGATGTTACACATGTGATGAGAAAGGCCACATATCCAAATTCTGCCCTAATAGAAGAAACATAAAGAAGAAGGGAAACAAGAGAAGACATCATGCTCATGCTATAGAGGATGATGAACCTTCTACAAAGAGAATCAAACAAGAAAGTGATGATTCTTCAAGTGAGGAAGAACATGTACTGATATTCACTCTCATGGGAACTGTTTCACATGGAAGCAATGATTGGCTCATAGATGGTGGTGCTTCCAAGCACATGATGGGATTCAAAGAATCATTTGTGAAGCTATCTGAACATGAATCACCTCACAAGGTGAAACTTGGGGATGACTACCAGTATCCAATAAAAGGTAGTGGTGAATCCTCCTATAAAATAGATTCTGGAAAGTCTTTAAAGATGAAGAATGTATTATTTCTTCCAATACTAATGAAGAACCTCCTCTCCATATCTGCATTGGATGCAAAAGGAATGAGGGTTGCTTTTGTAGATGGCTAAGTTCTTATGTGGCCAAAGGGAAATAATTTTGACCATGCAATAGTGATTGGAGAACAAGAAGGAGGTCTATACAAGTTGAAGGGCCAACCAGATCGAACCATGACATAGTAGAACCAAATGAACTTTGGCATAGAAGTCTTGCACATGTGCATTACAGAGCACTACCACTTGCAAGCAAATTTGTTGAAGTTATTCCAAAAATACAAGCAAAACATGAAGGGGTCTACAAAGGATGTGAGAAAATAAAGAACACAAAGCAGACATTTCCAAGTAGCAAGAGCAAAGTAAAAGGAATCTTGGAAATCATCCACTCCGATGTATGCGGACTAATGTCATCAAGATCACTAAGCGAGTATGTGTACTATGTTTCTTTTATTGATGAATTTTCTAGGAAGACATGGATTTACTTCATGAAGAATAAAGATGAAGTATTCAGCAAGTTCAAGGAATTCAAAGCCTTGATCGAGAACCACACTGAAAAGAAGATCAAGACTTTTCGATCTGATAATGGCAGAGAATTCACTTCAAATGAGTTCAAAGAACTATGTAAAGACTCAGGGATTAAGAGGGATTTTCCCGCCCCTTATAATCCACAACAAAACGGAATTGCAGAAAGGAAGAATAGAACCATCATGGAAACTGCAAGAGCTATGCTTCATGATCAAGATATTCCTATGCATCTTTGGGCAGAAGCAGCTAGAATAGTAGTGTATGTACAGAACCGTACTCCACATAGATTACTCGAGAACAAGAATCCTGAAGAAGTCTTCTCCAGCAAGAAACTAGAAGTCATCCATCTCAGAATATTTAGATGTCCTGTCTACATACACATTCCAAAAGAGAAGAGAACAAAATTAGATCCTTTAGGAAAGAATGGTATATTTGTGGGATACTCTAAAAGCTCAAAGGCTTACAGAATATACTTCCCAGGGTTCAAGAAGATTGACATCAGTAGGGATGTAACATTTGACAAAGATTTAGCCTACATCAAATCCAGAAAGAAACCTGCTGAAGAACTTGAAGAAGCAGAAGCTCCAAGAATTCATGATACAATCATGAACGAGGAAACTCAAGAAGAAGATCGAGAGTTTGAAGAACCACAAAGACATGTAGATCCACCATAGGAGAAGAATCCTCACAAGAGGAAACCTACTTGGGTACGAGAGATTATCCAAGGTGCAGAAAGATATGGGGTTCCAGAAGAGAATCTCAGAGAAAGAAAGAGGACCAGATGCTGTTCCAGTTATGTAGCTTTACTATGTGATTTTATTGATAAAGAACCTTCCAAATATGAAGAAGAGGTAGAACTAAAACAATGTAAGGATGCGATGATCAAAGAGTATCAATCGATCATGAAAAATGATGTTTGGGATGTTGTCCCAAGACAAAAAGGGAAGTTAGTTGTAACTTCCAAATGGATCTACAAGATCAAGCATGCTGCAGATGGTAGCATAGAGAAATATAAAGCAAGATTTGTTGCTCATGGTTTCTCACAGAAAGAAGGAATAGACTATGAAGAAACCTTTTCACATGTATCCAAATACACTTCCATCAGATCGGTACTTTCTCTAGCTGCAGTGATGAAATGTAAGATACACCACTGTGGATGTCAAGACTGCTTTCTTGAATGGTGTAGTAGAAGAGGAAGTGTATGTGGAGCATCCACTTGGTTTTGAGACTTATGACAAGGAGTCTCATGTGTGTAGATTGAAGAAATCCCTATATAGTTTGAAACAGGCATCGGGACATGGTACGACAGAATTGACAGCTTTCTATCCAGTTTGGGCTTTACCAAGAGTAAAGCATATTCCAACCTTTACTACAAGGCTGAAGATGGAAAACTAGTGATGCTTCTACTATATGTAGATGATCTGTTTGTGACAGGTATGGATGGGTTAATTGCTGATACGAAGAGAAATCTTGCTTCCAAGTTTGAAATGAAGGACTTGGGTATGATGCATTATTTTCTAGGTATGGAGGTGTGGCAAAATACAGATGGAATCTTCCTTGGACAAGGGAAGTATGCAGTAGAGATCCTGAAGAGATTTGGGATGATGGACTGCAAGGCATTAACCACACCTATGGCATCAAACTTGAAGCTATTGAGTGATGCTTCATCAGAGACAGTTGATTCCATGATGTATTGTCAGATGATTGGGTCCTTGATGTACCTGACGAACATGAGACCAAATATTTGCTTTGCTGTGAACACCTTGAGCCAATACTTGACAGATCCGAGAAATGTTCACTTGAATGCTGCAAAGCATATTCAAAGGTACCTAAAAGGTATGGTTTATTATGGGCTCAAGTATAAGACTAATCAAAGGATTAACCTGGAGGGTTATGTTGATTCAGATTGGGAAGGCAGTGCCATCAATAGGAAGAGCACTTCAGGGTTTTGCTTCAGTATGGGATCAGGAGTGATCTCGTGGTTTAGCAGGAAGCAATCCTGTGTGGCACTGAGTAAAGCTAAAGCAAAGTATTTTGCAGCTTGTTCAGCTAGTTGTGAGGTAGTATGGCTGAGGAAGCTACTGTTTGATTTATTTGATCTCCAGTTAGATGCTACTTATATATACTGTGACAACCAGAGTTGTGTAAAGTTGTAAGAGAATCCAGTATTCCATGACAAGTCGATGCATATCGAGATCAAGTATCACTATATCAAGGATATGGTGCAAATAGGAGCATTGAAACTCTAGTATGTTGCGACGGAAAAACAAATAGCTGATGTGTTGACTAAGACAATGGCTAGGGTGAAGTTTGAGTACTTCAGGGAGAAGCTTGGTGTTCTCCAAATCGAGATTCCTCCCAAGAGCAAGTGATGTGCCTATGCTGAGCCATTCTGACATGGTGAGAGGATTGGTTCCTTCCATGGTTAGATATAAGCATTGTGCCCTTCCAACATGGTGATAGGATTGGTTCCTTCCATTGTCAGGTGTATGTGATGATCCCACATCCAGCATGAAAAATGGCTGGCTCCGTGAAGACACATATAGTATGAAAAAGGACTAGCTTTGTGTAGGTCCCACATATAGCATGAAAAAGGGCTGGCTCTATGAAGACACATCTAGTATGAAAAAGGACTAGCTCTATGCAGGTTCCACATCTAGTATGAAAAAGGACTAGCTCTGAGTAGCTGCCACATCTAGTATGAAAAAGCACCAGCTCTGTGAAGACTCATCTAGTATGGAAAAGGACTAGCTCTGAGTAGCTGCCACATCTAGTATGAAAAAGGACCAGCTCTGTGATGCCTCATCTGGTATGAAAAAGGACTAGTTCTGTGATGCCTCATCTGGTATGAAAAAGGACCAACTCTGTAATGCCTCATTTGGCATGAAAAAGGACCATGTAGAAAGGAGCAAGTCGACAAAGTCGACTTGAACGAAGACCGACTTAGTTGATCGACCGACTAAGTCGATAGGCTGACTTATTCGATCAGCCAACTAAGTCGGTCGGCCGACTAAACTAGAAGATTAAGTCGGCTAACTAAAAGTCGTGTCGGTTCAACGAACCAACAGGTAGTTATTTTGTAACTATTTGTAAATTGTATATATTAGGCTATTGAGCCAAATGAGAAGGTAGTTCAGTTCTCTGCCTTGTATGAACTCATTGCAATAATATAATCTGTTTTCCTATCTGTTCTGGTCTACTGTCTCTGATTTATAGATATATATGTTTTAGTATGTATTATTGGTAACCTTATGTGATCTGTGAGATTACAACATTGGTTCCGTTGCCGGTAGTACATATCTGAAATATATGCTCACATATGATACCAGAACAGGAGATTAAGGACTGGTGGGACCGTAAAATTGGAAACTACTTGCAAAATTACGCAAGAAGCAATAGATTAACAGTCACTGAAGCCAAAGCAAGATTTTTCACAGAGACGCATGAAATTTTTTTTGAATCAGTGCCACAACTCTTGAAGCAAATTTTGGATGAGAAATCTGGACGAAACTAATGAACGGCAGTTGCTAGAAAAACTGATCCGAGGAGGCCGAACAAATTTGTCAGAGTGGTTTGAGAAAATCACCGACGACTTCTGTGAGGAGCAAGCAGTCGAAGACAGAACTTCTGTGGAAACTATAAAAGAAAAATTTTACACAGACTTCACCGAACAGTTTTTGTGTTCCCTACCGACCTTGCTGTTCAAATTCTTGATAGAGAAAGGAGCAGGACACATCGTTGAACCTCGTCCACCGCTGTGCGAACAACCATCAAATACCAACTGGGTAGAGAAGCAGAGGAAGTGGGAGAAATTCATTGTAGAAAGGGAGTGGGAATACTTCCTTAGCAAATAAATCGAACTATCCGGGCTTTCTAAAAGCATCGGGTAGGCTATGGGGGGGTAGTTGGTCATGTGTCGGAGGTAGAGTATAGTGGATCCTAGTCATCCTAAACCGGATAACCTTCACCAGTAATGAAAAGTCGACCAAAGAGGACCTCAAGAAAATAGTATTGTATGAAAGTATGTCAGACATTCAGAAAAGAGAAAGGGATGAAAGACAGCAGAGAAGGGAAGTAAGACGTGAAAGAGCCGCAGGGCTGCACAGTGGACAAAACCCTAGGGAGAACGACCACGAAGAAAATCCGCCAGAGTCAGGTCATGACCAATAGGAAGAGGGTGTAGAGAAAGAGGTATCCCCTAAGGAGGAAGAAGTGTGGATAGAGCAGCCATAATCTCTCCAAATAACAACTCCCAACGACGGGATAAACCTTTCCCCAACAAATCCGTGTACTAGAATACAAACTATTGTCGAAGATGACCTCCGACTACGAGCTAGTGACTTCAGTATATGGAGCCGACTAGGCGATGAAACGTACACAGGTCGACACCTTATTATACGTTGACCACTCGAAGGAAACTGGGTGATGTTTCAAGCGGCACCCTCCCTACAAAGTATCCACTTGCTCTTACCGACACATGAAGGAGCACACCCCCCCACCAAGTACAGCTTTAGAAGAAATCAAACAAGAAGACCTGCGAACACCAAGTTGAAGTAGACCATCGAAAGCCGAAGTCGACATCAACTGACTACAATTTGACGACGACTTGACAATCGACAGGAGCACAAGATCCGTCGACCAAAATTCCGCAGGCTCGACTACATCAATAACCCCACCACTTTCACCACCACCCCCACCTCCACCTCCGCCAACTTCTGAGAGCAGTGAAAGTGATTCAGACATGGGTCATCGATTGGCTCACATTCCTCTCTACGAGGGAGATGAAGACCCCAGACGACATTGGTTCATCTGCGAGTCGACCTGGGAAGCAAACCAGGTAACAGATGAAGACCGACAAATGTCACAGTTCGACGGAGCCTTAAGGAAAAGGGCCTTGACATGGTACATGACCTTTTCAGAAAGGAAACCCAGAGCGATGAAAGCTGAGATTAAAGCACAGTTCTTATCATTCTTCAAAACCCCAGATGCCAAACACCTGGCCGCTAAAAAGCTCAAAATGACATAGCAAAAGCCAGGGGAGATAGTATGCAACTACGACAAATGTTGGAAGGACCTACTAAGCCAGCTAGATTATGTTATGGATGAACAGTTACTAATTCAATGGTTCCTTGCAGGATTATCGCAGAAAGTACGTCGACATATCAGTCTGGATACATTCAAAACGTATGAAGACACGCTAACAAAAGCTATGCAGGTCGAGATGGACGAAGACATACCTGCTTACCCTATGGACCACAGATTAGAGGAACAGCTCGAGAACGTGCAGAATTATTTGAAGGAACTAACCCTCAAGAATCAAGAAATCTGGTTTACTAAATGCTCGACGGCTGGGCACTCGAAAGATAACTGTCGACAAGAGTATAGTCGATAAGACGTCCACTTTGTACAAACCAAATCATTTTGTGACATTTTCCAGGAACACAGAGATCATTCGATGAAAGATTGTCCGTTTAACATGAAGAATGGAAAGGATTCCTGGTGTGCCATCTGCGAGACCAAAAGTCACAACACGGCCAATTGTCAGTTAAACCTGAAGAACCGACAGAACTATCAGGCGGTCTATCAAACAAATGCAGTAGTGCAATACAACGAGCAAAACAATATAAACAACCAGAACGGACAAAGATACGACGGCCGACGATATGAGCGCCAGTACGACAACCGACGTTAGGGTTATGGAGGAAGAGGTCAATTCCCTGGGAATCGCGACATACGAACACGTCGACCAACCCAGTGCTTCACATGCTACAAAGAAGGTCACCGGTAGGCAGATTGTCTGTACAAGGACAGAACTGATCTTAAATTCTGTACACACTATGGAGTAGGCGATCACTCCCTTGAGGATTGTCCTACTATGTTAGAGAAAATCAATACGAAGAAAAATGTTAATGTCTTGTCTTGTGTACAAAAGCATGATGTACTAACTACTAATAAATTACATATTGTTACTTGACAAGGCACAAAAATAGGGTCTGATAACCCCCAAATTAGCAAGATTAAAGACACAAATTTTTAATCCCGACCCTATAAAGCAAAAACACACATATCAAGAGGAAACCCACATATTTCATGACATTGCACAACAAGAAGACCTCGTTAGTAGTCGACCTAACACAATACAGCAATTAATCTATCTCACTCAAACAGACAAATCCATAGCCCAGTTCATTGATTTATTGCATCAAATAAAAAGTACTAACCTCAAAAAACAGACTAAGAACATCTGCAGCCTAAACCAAAAAGACAAAAATGATGTCGACCCACTTGTCGACCTAGAAATCGAAGGTTACCACGTCCGACAAGTAGTGCTTGACTTTGGGTCTCAAGTAAATATCATGACCCAGGATACATGGGAAAATATGGGAAGACCTCGACTCTACGAGTCAGGTATTTACCTAAAACTCTCCGACCAAGGCCTCATTGAACCCATTGGGGTTTGGAAAAATGTCAACACGACCATTAAAGGAATTTCGACCAAGTTTGATTTTGAAATTATTGACCCAAAAGAGGGATCTAGTTCATTCCTCGCGCTAGTCGGTCGACCTTGGGGACGGAAGATGAAAGCCTCCATATCCTTAGACAAGAAATGAATCAAGCTAAAAGGAAATGGTCAAAAAGTCATTGTACCCATTCATCCATCCCAAGGAGAACCTTGGACAGAACCTATTGATGAGGAAGTCGATGTCAGACAACTTTACCAGATCCACAACAATACAGACTACACAGAGCCCAACATCCATGGAGAACTTTACTTAGATAACCAAGACTCAATTGGTTATAACTCAGATGCTGAACTATACGACTAGGAGATGGAAAATTATGAAACACAAGAAAGAGGGTGCTGGACTATACAAAAAGTACAGAAAAAACCCACCCGACAGTGCTTCATGGTATCCATTATCCCCAAAATCTTTGAAAAGAAAGTAAGGGAACGCCTTACTTTACAACCAACCAACTTAAACACTACACAACTACCCAGGTATAAAGAGAGGGAATCCCTAGTCCTACACATCGAACAAGTATCTAAAAATATTGGAGCACATGTTCGGATCCAAAGCTTAGTCGAAATGTTTACAGGTCAAGCAGCTAGATGGTGGGATACCCATCAGACAAAACTCCAGACCTAGACAACTGCTTCGACTTTCTTTGTCGAACGATTTGGTGGAAAAAAGTTAACCCAGGAAGCCCAAATCCCTATCTTTACCCAAGGTCAAAATCTAGAAGAACACATTAAGACTTGTGAAATGGAGTGGAGAAGACTTGGCTACAAAGACGAGCGAGCCTGGCCCCACTTGTTCCCTTCAACCCTAGATGACTTACCCAATAAATGGTATAAGATGGAGGAAGCTAGAGGAGAAACCTTCTTTTGGCAGGAACTCAAGGAAAATTTTATCAAAGACTTCCGGTTCATACCTCAAAATGAAAAACTGGCTGAGACAGCACAGCAAATCAAACAATTTCTCCAACCGACTGAAAAACAACCCTCCCAGAACCACCGACAGATCAAGAATTGTAACAATATACAAACCGAATCCAGACCACAGGCAACCCGTTTACACTTAGAAAATGAACACACCGAAGGCAAGAGCTTCAGATGGAAAACCGACCATATTGAAACAACAAAACCTATCCATTCAATCCTGAAAGTCGACACCACCGACAAACCAAATCTTAACAGAATGACTACAACCGACTTTCCTGCTACATTCTCACAGTTCAAAGAAGGAAGTCAGCCGATTAATGAAGCTACAGCACCAGAGTGGCTAGATGCCAAAGTGAAAACTAAAGAGGTCGACATTTCAAATGACGACCGACAAAAAATAGCCAAGATTGGTGAGTACTAGAACGAACAACAGATCACCGAAATAGTAAACTTACTTAGAGAATTTCAAGATGTCTTTGCCAGGGACTATAAAGACTTAAAAGTCTTAGTACAAGAAATGAAAATTGATACTAAACCTGATGTCCGACCTGTCAAGAAAAGAACTTATAAACTAGCTTACAAATACAAGGAGATAGTTAAAAAAGAAAACGACAACATGTTAGTAGCAGGGATCATTTACCCTATCGACCAGTCTGAATAGGCAATTCCCATGGTCATCCAGCCCAAGAAACATGACCCGACAAGGTTAAGAATTTGTGTCGACTTTAGGGAGCTCAACAAAGTAACATTAACAGATCCATTCCCAACCCCCTATGCTGATGAAATCTTGAATGAAGTTGCAGGCCACGAATGCTACTCATTCACAGATGGATTCTCAGGATATAACCAAGTAACCATAGAAAAAGAAGATCAAAAGAAGACAAAATTTGTCTGTGAATTTGGTTCCTTTGCTTACCGAGTTATGCCTTTTGGGTTGAAGAATGCACCTGCAGTGTTTTCCCGAATTGTTGTCAAGACTTTCGAAGAATACATATATAAGACCATGGCAGTCTACTTCGACGACTGGACTATATACTCCACCTTAAAACATCACTGCAAATGGCTTCGACTTATGCTGGAGAGATGTCAATAGATTCAACTCTCCCTGAATATTAAGAAATGTATATTTATGACTCCCATAGGCATACTCTTAGGGCATATTGTATGTAAATATGGTATCAAGGTCGACTTTGCCAAGATTAAAATCATCCTTGACCTGAAACCACCAATAAACCCTAAACAAGTTCAGGTGTTACTTGGCCATACAGGCTATTATAGAAAGTTCATAAGACATTATTCAGATATGACCTATCCTCTAGAAGAAATACTAAAGGAATATCAAGAGTTTAAGTGGACAGAGGAATGCCAAATATCCTTCGACAAACTAAAAAGAAAACTGGTCGAAGCTCCCATACTCAAATTACCAAACTGGTCGACCAAATTTCATGTGCATATTGATGCATCAGGAATCGCAACCGAAGCCATCCTGACTCAACTAGGGCCTAATGGGATGGATTACCCTATATTTTATAGTAGTAAAAAATTAAATAAGGCTGAAAGGAACTATTCGACCACTGAAAGGGAAGCCCTAGGTATGGTCTTTGCCCTCCAAAAGTATTGACATTACCTCTTGGCCAACCCCTTCACATTTTATACTAACCATCAAGCCTTGAAGTACCTTGTCAATAAGCCACTTCATCATGGGATAATTTGTCGCTGGTTACTTCTCTTTCAATAATTCGAGTTTGAAGTCATTGTCTGACCAAGAAAACTAAATGTCGGGCCCGACCATCTATCCCGCATAGACACAGGAGAGGAATCGACCGAATTCAATGATGACTTGCCGGATGCACATTTATTTCGCATAGAAGTAGTGCCAGAAGAACTCGAAGGAATAGCTCAGTTCTTAGAGACATGTCAGGCACCAGAAAGTTTGAACACTAAGAAAAAACAAATCTTAGCTATGAAGGTCGCACCTTACAGCCTCATCAATGGATTTCTATACAAAATGGGGTTAGACGACATTCTCAGAAGGTGTGTACTTGACCACGAGCGAGACCAAATCATGCATGAAGCACACTATGGACCTGCAAGAGGAAATTTTCAAGCGGATACAACTACAAGAAAAATCCAATAGTCTGGATTATGGTGGCCGACGATCCACAGAGATTGCAAAAACTTTGTTAGTCGATGTGACCGATGTCAATGACTTGGTCGACCTCTGCCGAGCACAGAAATGCCCTTGATATCTATAAACCCTAGTCTCACATTTGAAATCTGGGCTATAGACTTCATAGGACCATTTCCTATCCCAACCAAACGATCAGGTGCAAGATATATTATCACGGCAGTAGAATATGTCACTAAATGGGCAGAAGCTGAACCCGTTGATACATGTTCAAGTGAGGTAGCCGCTAATTTTATCTACGAAAACATCATTACTAGATTTGGATGCCCACTCACATTGATCAGCGACCAAGGATCACACTTTATCAACAAAACCATCAAAAACTTGAGGGACCAATTTCACATCGACCATCGACGGAGTACAGCATATCACCCTCAATCGAATGGTGCGATTGAATATTTCAATAAAACATTGACAAAAGGGTTAACCAAAATATGCAGTACCGACAAGGACGACTGGGATGAGAAAATCCCTGTGGTCCTCTGGGCATATAGGACAGCCTATAAACGGTCGACTGACCAAACCCCCTTTCGACTAGTTTACGGGCAAGAAGCAGTCGTCCCCCTACATTTCCGACAGCAGACACCTATTATTGCACAACTATTACATGTCGATGTCGAACACGCAAGAAAGGACCGACTATTTCAACTTAGCAAGCTGGAAGAACACAGACTCATGGCTATACAACACCAAGAAATTCACAAGCAACAGCAGAAAGCATGGCACGATTGCAACATCAAAAACAAAACATGTCGGTCGGAGACCTTACATTACTCTATAATAGTCGAGTCAAAGGAAAACCCAAGAAACTCCACACAGAATGGATGGGACCTTACCTGGTCGAAGAGATACACCCCAATGGTTCAGTCCGACTAAAAACATTGCAGGGCCTAGTATTTTGGAAGCTCGTTAATGGATCCCGACTCAAACGTTACAAAAATTGAAAAAAAAATCATATAACGGCCTTAACCATCAATCAAAACCCATAAAAAGCTAAAAATTCTAAAAACAAAGTAATACACCTGACAAAACAAAATATTACATGAACTCACTACTTCGACAACCGACATCATCACCCCCGACCATCTTCATCAACCAGTCGGGTCGACCATTCTCCGTACCAACACCGGCTGACGACCTCGAAAGTCCCATCGCGCATTTATGACCTCGAGCGCCGAAATCAATTCCCCATTACTCCACACTTCCGTATTGCAGCTGGACCATCAAGTCCGCCATTAATACATCTATTCCCACACATAGCCACACCATCGCCTATAAATATGGGACCGTCGAAGGTTCATTCACCACACCCTTTACATACAGAGCACTCACACATTCAGTTGACTAAAAACCCAGAAACCTATAGTAACCCCGACCAAAAAGACAGAATGGCCCCGAAGCACTCAGGCAGACAATAGAAGAACAAATAGTGTTGTAGACCAACAAGCTGCAGAAACTGGAACGGGAAGCACATCAGTGGGTGCAACAGGCTCTTCCAAACTTAGAGAAAGTCAACATCATCTGCCCACAGATGAAAAGACTCATCGACACAGCCGAAGAACAGAACCAGTTCCTGGGCCCCAACATGGAGAAGATCGTGGAAGTCCCACTCCCCGAAAAGATGTCGGTCCTGTCATGCTTAACTACCTTAACGATCGACATCCAGAAAGCTTTGCCGAGTTGAACGGATTTTTAGCATCACCTTGCCATCACAGCTCCGGCCATTGTCGAGATCTGCATCCAGAAAAGACCAACCATCTGTCTACACAGTCCACTACCATAGCATTCGACACACATCATTTTGTACCTCCCTGTTTCTTCAGGACGAAGAAACGTTTTGTTCGTGGGGGAGATGTAGAAAGGAGCAAGTCGACAAAGTCAACTTGAACGAAGACCGACTTAGTTGATCGACTGACTAAGTTGATAGGCCGATTTAGTCAATCAGTCGACTAAGTTAGTCGGCCGACTAAACTAGAAGATTAACTCGGCTAACTAAAAGTCGTGTCGGTTCAACGAACCGACAAGTAGTTATTTTGTAACTATTTGTAAACTATATATATTAGGCTGTTGAGTCAAACGAGAAGGAAATTCAGTTCTCTACCTTGTATGAACTCATTGCAATAATATAATCAGTTTTCCTATCTATTCTGGTCTCATGTCTCTGATTTATAGATATATATGTTTTAGTATGTATTATTGGTAACCTTATGTGATCTATGAGATTACAACAGACCAGCTCTGTGAAGACTCATCTAGTATGAAAAAGGACTAGCTCTAAGTAGCTACCACATCTGGTATGAAAAAGGACCAACTCTATGATGCCTCATCTGGTATGAAAAAGGACTAGCTTTGTGATGCCTCATCTGGTATGAAAAAGGACCAGCTCTGTGATGCCTCCTCTAGTATGAAAAAGGACTAGCTCTATGATGATACATCCAGTATGAAAAAGGACTGGCTCTGTATAGGTTCCTATGATGAGAAGAGTCAAGAAATAGCACTCGTGATGATGACCCAGTGATGATCCAGATCGCGTGATGATGATCCAGATCCAATGATGATGATCCAGATCTAGTGATGATGTCCAGTGATGATCCAAATCCGATGACTTGAAGATGAACATGACTTGAAGATGAAGAAGACTTGAAGATGATGAGGACTCAATGATGATCCAGAAGATACAAAGAAGAAGTCTTGTGCTGAAAATTGTGTCGAAAGAATACCTTCCTAGTTAAGAGGGAGTGTTGATGTATATGTAACTTCGAAATGTATTTCACTTGTATCTATTATATATTGTAACCCGATGTTTATTCCGGGATGTACTTCAGTTATGTCATGCCCTGATGTTCCTATCGGGAAAGTCTATAATGTAAACAAGTCATGTCAAGTCATTGTGGGTAACCCTCTTATTGTCTAAGGGTTAAAGTCCCCGCAATTCCAGGGCACTAGGGATATTAGACTCACCTAGTGAGGTCAACCCTAGTAGGGTTTTAGTCATGTCGGGATTAGTATAAATAGAGAGTTGGACTCTCTATTTATCACACAACTCATACACACTCAAGTGTAGTGCATAGTTGAGGAAGGAGAAGACATCGGGGCTAGATAGAAAGAAGGTTACTGCTATCGAGAGATCACTTACTGTTTTGGGTTCTAATTTTGGTGTCGATTCTATCTCTGAGGAAGTTGCAGGGTTTTCACCATTTATGGTTTCCCCGAGGATAAACATTGTGTTCATTGTCTCTTGTTTTTGATTGATGTGCTTGTTATTCTCTCAGTTAAAGATCCTAATATAATGCTAGCTTAATGATGAAATTCTAACATGGCAACCCATCGACTACTTCTACAGGACTACTACTTACGGTTCCCTGTCTACAATTATTCATCTCAATAATTATAATTTCAGGTTTGAAACTGAATTTGTAAGTATGCTCCTCCTCTAAATGTTGCATGATCAAACACCAATTGAATATGGAATTCCATATAATTTTGGTGGCATGGCGAATTCCATTGTTTGGTTGGCAAAAATATAGTATGTATCGAACCACAATTGTATCTTCAATGAATATTAATGCTGTCAGATAGTCTTCGTTCAGATTTTCGTCACTTAGAGTTAATTTGCGAAGCTGCACCATCTCACCCCTCCATCGATTAACAATATTAAGTATATTAACATTCTATGATAAATTCTATAATTCCCGAGGGCCTACATGAACTGCCTGATAGAATGAAGATCCACTAACATTATTAACTGTCACACTCGAAACCAAATGTTGTCCAACGTTTTCATGTCCAATTCTATTTGTTTGGGTTGTTGTGGCGTGACCACAACAAAAATATTACCTGTGTTTATCTCGGCTTCCACACGCCTTATAATTTTCAGAACTACTTATCTATTACTTTCCCTACCACTGTGTCTCTGTGCATTGACAATGGCATCTTTGATCCTCTCATATGTTTCCTCCATTATTTCAAAACGATGGAAACCAAATATTACTATAGAAATTCAAGAATAATACCAATCCTAGATGATTTGGGACAATTACACTAGATGATAAACGTTACAAATTATAATTAGACAAACGTTACAAGATCTTCGTCATACAAGATTAGGTAAACATTACAAGATCTCCCCAAAATTTACAACATCTCCCTCATACTCGACAATATTATTTGTGGTCGACATAATATGGACAAATGTTACATTCACAAACATTACAATATCTCCCTCATACTGAGCTGTAGAACACCCCTCGACGCAAAAACAACACATCACAACTTTCAATATTTATTATTAACTCAAATATATCAAGTCCTATGAAGTATTAACTTGGCCATTTGTGATAAACAAAGTATGTTCTAAATATAAGATATGTACCCCATGATATGATTTGAATTAATTGTCTAAATTGTGACAACAATTTAAACAAGTGGAATAAGCAACGCAGTTGCTTAGTACCTGCCACTTATGCAAGAAACAATGTAAATTAAATTAGCATCGGACATCATTCTTGGTCATTTACAACTCCATGAGTGATTTAGGCATTAAGTATCCCTTCGTAGTCTTATGAGAAATTTTTGGTAGACATGAAACACCTAACACTAGACACTACCATCCATAGCCTCATAAGCGATTTAAGGCATACATAGCCCTTCATAGTCACGAGAACTATTTTTTATAAGCATTATGCACCCAACAATAAAGTAGTAAGTGATATATTGATTGAGATGTATATAATTTACGCAATGTAGTGGACCATTCATAACTCAAGAGTCATTTAAGGCTTACACTGACCTTTATAATCTCAAGAGTGACTCAAGGTCTACATAGTCTGTCATACTTCCATGAGTTATTTTTGGTAAATATTATGCACTAGTAGAAGAATAATGAATGTTGCATAATTTGAAATATACATTATGGATGTGGTGAAGTATGTTACTTCATGAAATGTAAAAATTAATAAATAAGCATTATAATACTAAAAACCATAATTCAAAACTATTATTGAATCTTTAACTTTTAAAATTATTTTTCATATTTAATATTATATTATGTAAAACAACAAAAAAAATTAATTACTCAAAAATATAAACTAATTATTTTCTCAAAATTTAGAATTTTTTTTTTTTTTTATAATATCCAATTTAGTATTTAAATTGTAAATGAATTTTAAAAAAAAACTTTAAAATAAAAACACTTGCCTAATTAATGAGGATAAATTAAAGTAATAAATTATGTCATTTTCGTTATATAGCTAAATTAGAATAATAAATTATGTCATTTTCCTTATTGCAAAGTTTAAGCTATTTTATGTTAAAATTCATACAACATGTCACATGCCTATTTGTTCATATATATATTTTTTATTATCACACTTTCCATGGTTTTCTAAAGAAAAAGAAAAATGGACATATTTGTCTGGCACTTGCTATTTATGTTTTTTTTACTTTCTAGGCAATTGCGTGAAGAGATTCTGATCTCATATAATCTTTTAAAAATTCGTGTGTACCTGTTGGGCAATTGCCAGTTAATAATTTTGAATATATTATCTTGTCATATATTCTCTTAAACAAAGTTGCTCTGAAAAAAAAATTATCTTCAACAAAGTTGACTTATCTCAGGCGCAACGTTAATCATCTTCCTTATCCATTTCATTTGTGTTTCTCAATATGGATTCCTCTTCTATCTCCATTGTTGCATCTCCCAACACTAGCGGCTGCTACAACTATTATGACATGTTCATAAATCACAGAGGCTCGGATGTCAAAAAAACTTTTGCTACTGATCTCTACCATGCTCTTACCAAACACGGATTGCGAGTTTTTCTAGACATCGAGGAATTGCTAGAGGGAGACAAATTAAATTCTCAAATTGAAAGCGCTATTAAAATAGCGGCTGTCCAAATAGCAATTTTCTCGCCTGGATATGCCTTATCAAGTTGGTGTTTGAATGAGCTTCTCTACATGTTCGAGATGTTGGAGCGGGGGTCTACCATTCTTCCCGTCTTCTACAATGTCAAACCTTCAGATCTTCGGTGGGCGATTGGATTGTATGATGAATCCCTGCGCTCGCTCGAAAATGAGAAAACATTTGATTTTCAAAGTCATCAAGAGAAGCCAAGATACGATTCTGACAATATCGAAAAATGGAGGAAAGCTCTTTTTGACGCGGCGAATATATGCAGTTTCCACCTGGATAGCTATAATGGGTGAGAGCTCAAACTTTCTTTGTTAGTCTTACCTTTAATTTGTTTAACTCGTAAGCATATCACATGTCATTTAGGCCTTTTTGAATAGTAATTTTGCTATCAATATGATACAGTGACAAAGGGCAACTGGTGGATAAGGTTGTGCAGCGAGTGCTGGAAAGAACCGAAAAAATACCTCTGGATGTGTCCAGATATCCAACTGGTTTGGACGAGAAAGTTCAAAATTTAGAAAGAACAGTGTTACTGCAACATCAAAACAGGGGTGCTAGAGTTGTGGGAATAGTCGGTTTAGGCGGGGTTGGTAAAACGACCGTGGCAAAAGAATTCTTCAACCTTCACATATCAAATTACCATCGATCTTCCTTTTTATTTGACGTCAGAGAAAATGTTTCCAGGGGATCCTTAAATTCCTTGCAGAGTAAACTTCTTCATGACCTGACTAAATTGAATAAGGTGCAAATATACAACACTGCTGATGGTATAACGAAGCTCACAAGGTTTCTTTCATCTTCTCACGAAGTTCTCATAGTTTTGGACGATGTAGACCATGTTGACCATCTGAATGCATTATTGTTACCAGTGAAGGATGTTCTTCATTCAGGTAGCTTAATTTTGGTTACATCTAGGAGAATGGATGTTCTCACAAGCTCAGACATTCCAGAATCATCCATTTACAAGCTAACCGGCTTGAACAGACAACAATCTCAAAAGCTCTTCTGCTCTCATGCCTTCCACCAGTCTCATCCTGTGTTAGGATTTGAACATGACGTTGAAAAGTTTTTGGATGTCTGCGATGGGTTGCCATTGTCACTTAAAGTATTAGGGGCGCTTCTTCGTGGAAAAGAGGATATGGCATATTGGAAAGCCCAGTTGTGCGAAATCTCTGAAGTACTTCCAGCAGATATACACGGCAGTCTCAAAATTAGCTACGACAGTCTCAATCCACATGAGAAGCAGATATTCTTGGACATTTCCTGTTTCTTTATAAGAGAAGACAGGGAAACTGTAATAAGAATATGGGACGGATCTAGCTGGGATGGATGGCTGGGTTTTCGGAACCTAGAAAACAAATGTCTCGACGAGGTGGACGACAAAAATCGTATAAGAATGCACGATCACCTGAGAGACCTGGGCAGAGATATGGCAAAGAACGAACAAGGATGTCAGCTTTGGCTTTGGCGCCCAAGCAAGGACCTTACCAACCAATCACCTATAAGTATATTTGAAGCTCTACTAGCTTTCAAACTAGCGAATTGTGATCTCAAATTTTAAATTGTCAAACATTGCAAGGATGTCAATTATACTGTTCTCAGAGGTTTTAGAGAATGATTCAGGTGCGTGGAATCAAAAACTTTCCTAAGAATAGTTGTTTGGTAGCTGATACGAGTAGGCTGCAGCTGCTTAGCGCCTTAAGCAATTTTTCGGGATTATGGTCACAATGCAATAGCAGAGCTCGAGCGTAAGTGGCGGTGGGCGGTCGTATGAGGAGGGAATTGTGTTGAACACTAAACATTAAATGTTAAATAAATAACATAATAATAAAATAAATGTTGATGTCATAGTAGCCATGTGTCAAGTGAAAACCAGATACCAAACTCCAAAGCTGACATCATTCCTGATTGGCCAATTAGAAGTTGACAAAATAGCAAAGGCAAATATTTTTATTAAAATTTAAAATATTTTTTGGCAAACACTAAAGCTAAACTTTAGAAAACAGATTTTAAATTTTTGGTCAGCTGCAACTAATAGAAGGTCAAAGGGCAACCGATTACTATATACCTGCTGTGGCAGGTATAATAAGGCTAAAGGGGCTATATTTTTTTTATTGATGTGTAGTTTTAAAATTATTAAAATTAAAACATATTTTAATAATAAATCCGTGCACATTCATTTCAATCAAGTTGTCATAACAAATGTTAAGTTTTATAATAATTAAAAAAAAATTATCTTAGTTTATTTAAATAATGAATTTAACTTAAAGAAAAAGAGAATTTAACTTAAAGCCTTAGTTTAGTTATATTAAATTTAGCTTTAAGTTTTAAACTTAATGAAATATTGAATTTAACTAAATGTTATAGTTTAGTTAAATATCGAATTTAAGATAACGCTTTAATTTAAATAAATATTTTATTTAACTTAAGGTTTTAGTTGTTTAAATATTGAAGTTGAGATATGAAATTGGTGCATATTAGGTGGGGACAATTTTATTGAATTAGTTATAAAAGTATATACATTTTAGACTTTGAATTAATCTAAGAAACCATTAAAACATGTTTGGTGGATTGGTTAGCATAAGGTATAGCTAATATGTTTTGATGAGGGTTACTTTAAAAGATATTATATATTGAAGGATATATTAGAGTGGATGGCAAGGTATATATATTTATATAGATATTAAATGAAATTATTTAGAATCTCTTTGTTAATAAGTTATGAAAGTCAATTATTTTGGAAGTACATGGATAATCATATTATCTTTTATGTTCAATGAAATATATAGAGAATGGATTCTCAATGATTGGTGAATGCTTTATTTAGCTTATGTAATTGGGTGCAATTTCAACCTCAAGAGCTATGCAATATAATTATTATATATATTATCTATGTTATTGGTTTGTTCAAATATTAGTGTATATGTAGATTTGGAGAAAGTTGCCTCCTTTTATGAAAGTTTCATGTATTTTAATTATTTCAGATTGCTAATTTGGAAAGGGAATTTGTAATGTCCCCAGTTTCGACCCCGTTTGCATGATGTATATATTGTAATTAATCGTGGTGAGGAGCCCAAGGCAAAAGCCCCACCATCGATTTTGTTGTCTATGTTTCGGCAATAGGGATAATTGTCGGTGATATGTCGTGCTATAAGGCACATTATAATTTGATATCATGTAAACACACACATCAAATAAAACTAAAACCACAACCAGCTACGGCAGTGCAACGTTGAATGAAAAGGACATGGTTCCAAAGGATAAGGGGTGGGGGATGTCAAACCTTGGTTATGGGGGGGAAAAACCCAAGTTTTGTCACCTTGTTGATTTTTCATCTTCCCTTGTCAACCTCTTTAATGTTCTGTTGGGCAGCTGAGGAGTAATGGCTCCTGGTGGTTGAGGCATTTAATGCCTTTGGGAGTGGGGTGACAGGACTGTCAGTCCTTTGCCCACCTGCCCACTCCACCCACGTTTGCCATTCTTCTCCCTCACGCACTCATCCGTGGTCAGTTCACACTCACCACGATTTTGGGTCTGTTGGCTCCTCACGCACGGGCCCTGGGCGATTTTGGTCTCACGCAGGCATTTTCTTCCTCTCCACGAGTTGCTAAACGCTCAGGCACTTGCAATTCGCGTCCTCCTGACTGCTGTGCATTCTCACGCAAAGAATTTCCCTCCCGTTCCTCATTTTCGTGCACAGGAATTTCCTGGGTTTTACCCACGTCGTTTTCCTCTGTGGATTGGTGAATGGAGTGGCTGAATCATTTCCCCATGGGTCGAATTGTGGGTTCTACGTTGATTATTACCCACGCCCAGGCTGGGAGTATGTAAATATTGTTTCCAGCGTGGTCTGTGTGAGTCTTCCCGTGGCTCAATTGCCTTGGACAAACTGTTGATTTCACCCACGATTTGGGTCACTGTGGATTTCCAATATGTCGACTGAGTTTCCCTGTTTTGGACTGTGCATAGTTGCCATCGTTTTCATTGTGAAATTGGGTTGTTGTTGTTACCCTAGTTTGGGTGTTTTTGCTGATTTGTTTTGGCCACGATAGGGCCAAGAACAACTCTGTATTGCCCTGTTTAAGCTGTGACAGCTAAGTAATTGCCTGAGTGCAATGGTTAGTCTTCGGACTGTGCTGGCTTGGCTTGTATGTTGAAAGCCTGTGAAACCCAGCTGCGTTGGTTGCTGTTTGTGCCCCTTGGCTATGTATAAGCCTACAATTGACCCTTATTCCGGAGGTATCATGCCCAGCTCAGTGGTGGCAGCGTTGCTGAGAGACTGATGAGCACGCTGGCCTATGGTTGGGTGGAACGTTGCAGCGACGTAGTTGGTTGCGGGTGAATTCTTCATCAAAAGATAAGTACTGCTGTTTACTGCATCTCTGTAATTTATATTGATTGTAAATGCTAGAATGTCTATGTTTGATTCCGCTGATTGTTTGAAGGACTGTGCATCCTTGTATGATGAATTATGCATCTGTGTATGCTTGTAAGTTTTAATTTCAGCATTTGATTTCTGTTTATGTTCATGGGGAGATTTTCCCGGCTTTGTTTTGATATTCGTCATGTCCTCTTCGCCGGCTGAGGGACGAGGACGTAACAGAGTGGTATCATAGCTTTGTGTTGTAGCAGTGGGCCTCTATGGGCCAAGAAGGTGCAGTGACAGAAGGTAGAATTGCCTTCTCTGTCCAGCAGAACAGTAGTGAGCAAACAAATTCAGAAAAACGGTCTAAGTGTAAGTAGTCGGACCACTGGAGGAAGCGAAATTACGCCGTTGCGGAGGGACTGGCAAAGTTAACGTCCGCCGTTGCGGGCGAATGGGCGAAGTTTCCCGTCCGACCGTTGCGGAAGGGTTTACAGAGTTAACCTCCGACCGTTGCAGAAGAATTCTGGAAGTGCCGTTGTTGCGGATGGCGAAGCGATCCCGCATCCGACTCAAGATCCGTCCGATCGCCGACGCCGCAAAAAGATTTCAAAATCCGGCTAAGTATGGAAGGGTCAGGCCATTGGAGGAAGTAAAATTCCGCCATTGCGGAAGGATTGGTAAAGTCTTCCGTCTGCCGTTGCGGATGGCGAAGCGATCCTGCATCCGATCCAAGAGTCATCCGATTGCCGACGAAGAAAGAAACTTTGGGAAATTTGAAAATTTGTCTAAGTGTTGGAGAAAGCGGAAGGGAGAGTTGTCCGACGTCCGACGTTACGAGAGTTGTCCGACGTCCGACGTACGTGCCAAATCGGAAGAGATGGCGAAGTGGGCGTTCGTCATTGCGGACGAATTGGTGAAGCTCCTCATCCGCCGTTGCAGAAGAGTTCTCAAAGTGGAAGAATCCCGGAAGTGCCGCCGTTGCGGACGGCGGAGTGATGTTGCATCCGATTCAAAAGTCGTCCGATCACCAACGCCGCCGAAAGGTTGGAAATTTGTTTAAGTATTGGGGCAGTCGGAAGAGTTGGTGAAGTCGACGTCCGCCGTTGCGGGTGAAGAAGCAATGAGGCTTCCAATGGGAAATTCTTCCGATGTTCGATTTGAGAGTCAGCCGACGCCCGACGTGAAAATCGTTCTCCGTGAGTGCCGATCAGGAGAAGTAAAGGTCTGGCAAGCCGCCGTTGCAGAAGGTTGGAACTTCCGAGAGAGCCGATTCAGCGGACGTGATGATGGTTCCGGGAGCCGATGTGTCGGATGGATAGATGAAGTGAGGGCCGATTCTGCAAGGGAGCAAATTTGGGGTTTTCCGTGAGATTTCCTAGCCGATTTTAGTTGTTTTCAGGGGGATTTTTCAGCCGTTTTTCAGTGAATTTCAGGGCTGAGAAGGAGAAAAATGGCAGCGAGCTAATGCGCCAGATTGCGTGAAAATCATAGTTTTACAAAACAAAACAAAAATGAGGGCGCTGCCCTTGACCCGCCCTGCAGCAAGGGGGCAAGCCCCTTTGACCCCCGTTGTCCCTTGAGACAGTCATTCTATGTTGGGCAATTGAGTAAAACCCAAAGTTCATAAAAGATGAATGGTGGATGAAGTTGGCACCCAGTCCCAAAATGCAGCTGCCAAAATGGTTCTGAGATCATTAGGAGAATGTGGAAATTCTACATTGCAGTGGTGTAAAATGCCAAGATTGGTAAAGGTCTTCATTCTTGGAAGCGGTGTGGTTTTCACATTCGAGGTCGGAATGACGCGTGTGAATAGGCGTTGGAAAGATTATCCAGCAAGGAACAAGGATAAGTGACCGGCATCTGAGCATGAAGCAACAAAGTGCTAATGATGGTCGTTGTTGTCAAATGGACAAATCTGGACAGTTGCATGCCCAGGGGCAGCAAGGACTGTGAAGTCAACCCATTGCTGTATGAAAAGGGAGTTCCATGCAAGGATGGAAGGCTTGAAAAGGAAAGTTTTCCTTAAGACCCTATTTTGCTGATTATAACTATATTTCCTGAGTTTATGCTTGAAATACATGAGGATATGTATTGCATGCATAGGATATTGTATGATTGGTAAGAATATTGGAATATATATATGTATAATGAACCACTGATGATAATCATTGTTTTGATGTTGGCATTAGTGGACAAACCAACGATGATATGGACCCGGATGAATATGTTGCTGATGCTGACGGGATGAGACCAGCAACCCTATAAAGAAGGGGATAAGGCAACGAGTCCATAACAAAAGTTGGTGAGCAAATTCTGCAATCTCCTGCAAAGGACCACCACACTGGTCATGGAAAGGGTGTAAGTACGACCCATGCAGGTAAGAGTTTGCTTATGACAAATCCATGGATGGGTCTAGGTAAGAGACCTCATACCATGTGAATATTGGAATGTAGAAAGGTGTCATGCCTATACATGTTAATGATATTGATGCATCCTATATGAGGTAGTCATGGTTAGGCCATGGTATGGTTGAATTCATAGTATTCCTGAACCAATGCAAGGTAGCGTTGAATGGACATGCATTAAGAAGATTTTATGAATCTTGTTGTTATGCATTGGATGTATGCCTATGAAGGGTGTGAATGACTGATTGCATAAGTGTAGGTGCAATGTTGTGATGTATGGCATGAATGCATTGAGATGAATGCATGTGGTATGCGGACTAACTAATGACTGAAATGGTGAATTAATGATAATTCTGGAATTGTTTCGAAGGTTGCTATGAATGCAGGATAGTCATGATCAATTGGCTGCCAGAAATGCTCTATTGAAGAGCAAGGTGGTATGAATGATATGCTTGTGAAGTAAGGAGTATCTAACCACTCCATTTAATTGCACGAATGATATGACTATACCTTGCAATGTTAGCATGATAATGATTGCACGAAGTAAATGAGCTTTGAGAACACTGATGTGACTAACCTTTGAAGTATTTGAATTTTATAAATTCTGAAAATGCTTCAGTGATGGTCGTAGCAATGAGATAGTATATGCATACTTACCAAGTGTTTGGTTGATGGAAGCTCATGTTTCAGGTAGATTATTTTGAGAATGGCATTGAGAGGTAAGATCCTGACCAATGCTGGAATCTACCATTTATGAGAGCTTGTTAAATTTGAATTGTGAATTTCAAATATTGCTGACAACTGCTAGTCACTACTGCCTTGCATAAGCTTGTGTTTGGATGTTGAAGCTTATGTCTCAGGTAGATTACTTCAAACATGACAGTGAGAGGTAAGTCCCTGACCACTGCCAGAATATACCATTTATGAGAAGAATTCTCATGGTTGTGAAAATTAGTTGGTACGGGTTGTTAAATTCGAACTGTGGATTTCGGATTTAAGAGGTACTAACAGCTACTAATCATTGTTGGCTTGTGTGAGATTGTGTCAGGAGGGACACATGGTAAGTGGGTATTCATGTTATGATAGTAAGCATAGAATTATAATGGGCATAGTAATTCTGCTTACAGGAGACCCACAATTGACCAAGTCAATTTCTATAGTAGAAAGAATTGCAAATTCTTATTGAATTCGATTGCTAATGTCATTGCTTGGTTACGGAACGATCAGTTTGGATTGTAGTATCAGGTAATGACTGACTGTTTGGCTATTTGATGAATGTGTCAGGAGTACACACTGCAGGAAGATCATGTGTGATGGCCTGCAGAAGCCAAACTTCATGGGAAGGTTTTCCCTTGTCTTGGAAATGGGTTTCGGGTGAAACGCCATTAGACATTTTGAGAATGTATCATCTGCACTGCATGTTCGGTGATAACATGAGTAAGATGGTATGGATTATGTCAGTGAGACAGGTGTGAATATGAAATGTAAATAGGAATCAAAGATGGGGGCTTGGTTTGCTTAAACCTGGTGATTGGAAACCACGCAGACAAAGCTATAGGGCTGGCTTTCTTCTCCACAACCCCGGGATAGCACTAGAAGGGAATGCAGGGCCTGAGAGACTGTGTAGCAGAGAAGGGACTGATTCCTTGTGCCGGGTGTGTGTGTGGGTGTTATAGAAGTCAGGCTAGTTCTGGTGTAGGTGTTCCTAGCTCTATAGCGAGCTCACCAGCTTAGCATTCAGTTTTTCCCAGTTCCTTGATGGTGCCTAACAGATATAAAGGCATACTGCGACGAAAAATGGATAAGTGTTCTGTGACTCTTGCTATGAATATGCATGTTTAATTATTAAATTCCATATGCAGAACATGTTTTGATTTATTTACAGGATGACCGATTGCTTGAGTATGAATAGGGCCTACATGGCACACACCGGAAGAGAGTGCACACTTTTTCGATGTCGAGTCATGAAAGGGTTTTCAATATTGATTACACTCTAGGGAGTGGACGCACTCCTGGTGTCTCAATATTTGATAGTGAATGATATGAAATGTGATTACAGTTTAGAGCAATGATGCTGATGAGTTTGCTTGTATTGCTTGTGTTGCTTGTGTTGACAGGATAAAGGTGAAGGTAAATGGTTGATATAAGTGTATTGTTGATATAAGTGCATGTTGATATAAGTGCATGTTGGTATAAGTGCATGTTGATATAAGTGTATGATGGGCTGTGATATGCCTAAGGATCCATAGTAGATCCTAGACCTGGAAATGGTCATGATAAAGTGCCAAGCCCAGTTGACATGGCTATGTACTGGCTGTACATTAATTATTTGATGTTGTGGAGCAGCCAGCGTGCTGACCTAACATCTGAGTCCATAGGCGATCCCAAGGCTTGCAAAGCGAAGCAGGATCCTGTGGA
>LPNX010634783.1:392955-453241 GCA_001517045.1 Pseudotsuga menziesii
TTCATGTGCCTGTTGGGGAAGGCATGGAAAATATGAAAGTCTCCTTGATGAGGCTTGGACTGTCATGCCAATTGGGTAATTAACTAACTGATTTTGATATCTATATTATGCTTGGTCTGATAGACTTCAATGGTGCATTTCACAGGTGAGAAAAGTGAAACCAGGTGGTGCACGTTGATTATGGCAGCAGATCTAAAGTTGTTGGACTTAGCTGGAAGTCTCCTTCAAGTGATTGCCAAGACCCAAGAGAATCTTGGGGAGATGCTCAAGATACAGAAAAGGCAGAGTGAAATGAACCACCAGATTTTGCAAGACTCTATTAGTTTGCAAAGGGAGGTGAAAAGCCTTCTGGGAGCAATTGGAAAAGGAAAGGAAGGTGGATCAGCAATGGGACAATTGTCCAAGCGACCCGATAAGAAACGGTCCAGGCATGAAGACTCAAAGGAAATTGAGCAGGTAATGATGAAGCAGCCAGTGAAATGCTGGAGATGCGGAGGACATCATTTACGTCGGGACTGTCCAATGAGGGAACATGATGAAGGCAATAGCCGCAAAGTTCCTAGACTTCGGGATCAGCAAGAAGCTGAGAACCAGCAGGAAAAGTTCATGGAAGCCGAGAGGCTTGGTCGTGAACGTTCAAAGTAGATGATTGAACGTGGTATAGATCTGCAATTTTGAAATTTTGATGTGCAATTGTATATGTATTGTATATATGTAATGGAACACCGAGGACGGTGTTATTCCAAGGGGGAGGGGAATGTAATGTCCCCGGTTTCGACCCCATTTGCATGATGTATATATTGTAATTAATCGTGGTGAGGAGCCCAAGGCAAAATCCCCACCATCGATTTTGTTGTCTATGTTTCGGCAATAGGGATAATTGTCGGTGATATGTCGTGCTATAAGGCACATTATAATTTGACATCATGTAAACACACACATCAAATAAAGCTAAAACCAAAACCAGCTACGGCAGTGCAACGTTGAATGAAAAGGGCATGGTTCCAAAGGATAAGGGGTGGGGGATGTCAAACCTTGGTTATGGGGGGGAAAAACCCAAGTTTTGTCACCTTGTTGATTTTTCATCTTCCCTTGTCAACCTCTTTAATGTTCTGTTGGGCAGCTGAGGAGTAATGGCTGCTCGTGGTTGAGGCATTTAATGCCTTTGGGAGTGGGGTGACAGGATTGTCAGTCCTTTGCCCACCTGCCCACTCCACCCACGTTTGCCATTCTTCTCCCTCACGCACTCATCCCTGGTCAGTTCACACTCACCACGATTTTGGGTCTATTGGCTCCTCACGCATGGGCCCTGGGCGATTTTGGTCTCACGCAGGCATTTTATTCCTCTCCATGAGTTGCTAAACGCTCAGGCACTTGCAATTCGCATCCTCCTGACTGCTGTGCATTCTCACGCAGATAATTTCCCTCCCGTTCCTCATTTTCGTGCACAGGAATTTCCTGGGTTTTACACACATCGTTTTCCTCTGTGGATTGGTGAATGGAGTGGCTGAATCATTTCCCCATGGGTCGAATTGTGGGTTCTACGTTGATTATTACCCACGCCCAGGCTGGGAGTATGTAAATTTGTTTCCAGCGTGGTCTGTGTGAGTCTTCCCGTGGCTCAATTGCCTTGGACGAACTGTTGATTTCACCCACGATTTGGGTCACTATGGATTTCCAATATGTCGGCTGAGTTTCCCTATTTTGGACTGTGCATAGTTGCCATCGTTTTCATTGTGAAATTGGGTTGTTGTTGTTACCCTGGTTTGGATGTTGTTGCTGAGTTGTTTTGGCCACGATAGGGCCAAGAACAACTCCGTATTGCCCTGTTTAAGCTGTGACAGCTAAGTAATTGCCTGAGTGCAATGGTTAGTCTTCAGACTGTGCTGGCTTGGCTTGTCTGTTGAAAGCCTGTGAAACCCAGCTGCGTTGTTTGCTGTTTGTGCCCCTTGGCTATGTATAAGCCTGCAATTGACCCTTATTCCGGAGGAATCATGCCCAGCTCGGGGGTGGCAGCGTTGCTGAGAGACTGATGAGCACGCTGGCCTATGGTTGGGTGGAACGTTGCAGCGACGTAGTTGGTTGCGGGTGAATTCTTCATCAAAAGATAAGTACTGTTGTTTACTGCATCTCTGTAATTTATATTGATTGTAAATGCTGGAATGTCTATGTTTGCTTCCGCTGATTGTTTGAAGGACTGTGCATCCTTGTATGATGAATTATGCATCTGTGTATGCTTGTAAGTTTTAATTTCAGCATTTGATTTCTGTTTATGTTCATGGGGCGATTTTCCCGGCTGTGTTTTGATGTTCGTCACGTCCTCTTCGCCGGCTGAGGGACGGGGACGTAACAGAATCACCCTCGAGGGAACACAACCCCCATTGAAATTGTTTTAATATATATTAATTAATTGGTATGGTGTTTGAAAACAATGTCTCCTTGGAGAGAAGGAAATCCCATTTAAATTGTTTTATTATATATTAATTAATTTGTAGTGTTTGGAAATGACATTTCTCCAGAAGAGAGCGCATCCCCAACCTCACAAGTGTTTGTTTTATTGTTTAATTGTTCATGTATATGTGTTATGAAATGTATAATTATAAGATATGGAATGGTTATATACATTTGAGTTTATGGAATAATACTATATTATTGTGTGTAATGATATATTTTTGTATATATCATTATATGTTATAATGTAAGTATTTACATATCTTAGTGTATATGTCAATAATATATGTATATATAAAGTGCATAGTGTGTACATAGTGTATGTGTTATAGTGTGTGTATCAATGTAGGTATGTATGTATACACTGTAATGTGCATTTTATTGTATGCAATAATGATTAGTATTACATGTATGTGATATTGTGTATATACAATATGTATAAGTGTGAACGAATGTAAGATAGTAAGCATATATATATATATATATATATATATGTGTGTGTGTGTGTGTGTGTGTGTGTGTGTGTGTGTGTGTGTGTGTGGAAGGATATATTGGTATATATGTAGTATATGTGTATTATAATGTATTAAAAGTTCATGACAAAAGTATATGTAATCAGAGTAATGAGATGTGTATATATCTTATCATATAATATGGGTATATAAGAGTGATATAATATAGAATTACTTACCTGTGTGTGTATCTAATTTGGTGTATGAGACTCTATTTTCTATGGAACAAGGAAGCCCTTTCGTACAACCATTTGACTCCTACGAAGGTTTACATACCTTACCTACCTCTGAATTTGAAACTATGACCTTCTAGTAGAAAATACATGTTCATAATTGTTATGCCTACATGTTATTGAGTTTTAGATAGTGGTGTATTTTTGGAGCCTTTGGAAAGTTGGAACACCAAACAATGTGTGTCAAATCATTGCTGTAGAGTTTTGGTGAAGGAAGCTTATGCTAATTAGAGAGTAGGGACCACGGTTGGAATTTCAAATGACGGACACCCGTCAAAATTGCCGGTAACAATCAAAATCTGAAACTTTTTCTGTATTTCAAGCCAGATTTTGACGGTCTCGGTAAAATCTTGGCTGTATTTGACGGGTAAATTGACCCATGAGGAGCATTTACTTGTCAAATTCCATCCCTAGTAAGGACTATGATTTTAAACACATTATCCAATTTTTGAAATTCATATTGATTGAGAAATTAAAAAGTTGTCCTTCCTTTCAAATGTTGTTATAAATTATGCCCTTCTTAATTGTAAAGTTAAAATACAATTAAAAATAGAAATTTTAAAAATTTTTACAGAGCATTTTTTTACTTTGCAGTTCTTTGAGATTAATAAAACCTTGGGAAGGGTTGAACGCTAATACCCAACCAAAAAAAACTATTAATAATTATATTAAAAATGTAATAATTAAAAAAATATTAAGTGACATAAAGGTCAAGTCCCTATCAGTAAAACCAGACTCTAACTTTTCACGGGAGGTCATGAAGTCCGTATTGACGACTAAAACCAGACTATAACTTTTCTTATCTTTTAAAAAGCATGTGACTCGCCTGAAGTCAAAGGACTGAAATCTCCACTCCAGCCAAGCCCCTGTCTTGTTCAGGTCACACTGAGACAAAAAATGTAGGGGCGCCACTGCGCCAGTGCCACAGTGAATTACAGTTGCTGCAACTGCAAGTCTGCAACGGTTGCCTTTTGTAATAAATCGTACGATGATTACATCCACGCCGTCAGATCTTATTAATTGCCATTAACTGGCATAGACTTTCACGATTTCAATCTGTATCTGAATTTCAATTCCTCTTGGGTAACTAGGTCAAATTGAGTTCATTTTACCGTACCGTCTGTCGCTACATGCCCTTTTGGAAATCTTGTGAACTGAAAACGATAGTTTCCAATTGACAATTTGGCTCGCGCATTTCACAGGAACGTACAGTGGCCCCTGTTAAGTAAAGTGCTTTCTAATTACATCCTAATAATGAAATAAGGTTATAGTAGCTTCTGCTAATTTGATCATAAGATAGCGTCAATTTGCGTTTCATAGCATTCATTCTCAAAATTGACAATGACCTAATTGGTGGCTATAATATCTACAATCAGATGTGGAAGAAACCCTAATGACTTAACGTCAACGCACAAGATTCCAGGAATGAGGGACCCGATCCAGAGCTAACAATTGTATACCGAGTATGACAAATGAGGGACTCAATTTAGATGTAACAATTGTATACCCAGTATGAGAAATGAGGGACTTACGTTAACATTGAGTATGCATGTTTTGGAGAGGCAACCATAGCTTCAACCATATTTACCAAATTCTATAGAAGTGGTTAAATAAATTTGAATTGGTGATTTGTTTGATTTGGCTAAATTGTTCATTCAAATTCGATTATTGGTGGCTTGGCATGTTAGCTATGTTGTGTAGTTGAATGAGGGATTCACTTGGTAATTAGACTATTATTATTTTAGTGAGAGTTTCACTTGGTAACTAGACCATTATCCTTGGTGTGTAGTTGTAAAAGGGAAAGGGCTTGTACCTATTAGGTCTAATACCTTTAGTTACTATTTGTTGAGATGTTGGTTTAGAGGGTGGTATGGATAGTTTATCAAGGCTATGTGGTTGGAAGAATCATTCGATCTGAGCACTGTGATAAAAAATCACAAAGATTATGGTGTGTCATTATGAGGATAATCTTAGTGTCGTTAAGGTATTGTAAACTAAAACCGTGGTAATATATGTATTATAGTATTGAATTTTAGATATATTGTCAATTATTTTTGTTGAAATGTTTTTTAAGTTGTGAATTGTAGATCTGAACTATGTATAGATTTTACTGAAATTGAAATCGAATTTGAACTCAAATTTGGTAACTATGGCTTAAACACCACATGAAATAACGACTTTGAAGAAAGACTTCTTTGAAAGAGGAGGCATAAATCACCTAAATACAAAATAAATTAATGGTTTTGAAGAAGAGACAAAACAACACAAAGAAGTGGCCCAGACTCATGGTTGGTGTGAATCAAATGAATTATATTTGATGAGGATAAACATAATCTCATACATGGAAGTAGCAAGAGATTTGTGCATTAAAATAAAGTGATAATGACATGACAATATGTTGATATGTATGGAACTCTAATATATTAATTGTAGCAGTGTGACAAGTATTTGCATATTAGACCACGAGTAATCATTTTTTTGAGTATCATTTGCAAGTTTTCATTACATGTATTTATATACTTTCATTGAGAAGTTTGTTGATCATCTCCATAAATCAATTACTCATTGAAGGTTGAAGAACATATTTTCTTTATAATTTATTCCAAGAACATTTGATATTCTTAAATCAGATGAAAGAATGTGATCTATGCTTGAGAAAACACTTCAATAAACCTCAATCCAATGATCAAATATATCTTTGGAGTGTGATTGGTTTATGCTTTTATTGGTTTTTATGATGATTGTTTCCCTAATTCATTAAGATTTTCCTATGATAAAATTATTTCATTAGGTTAGATGTCATTAATGCATTGACTCTCCACATATCGTGTCTGTATTTCACAAGTTCACATTCCCATATTGATAATAAAGTGTAACATAATTTAAAGCATATAAACTATCTGACATTTTTTATAGAGAAATGATAAAATGGATTAGAGCATTGATAGATTTGGTTTCTCTAATTTTTGTGTTGAAATTTACTTTGTTTTGCATTTAAATTATTTTTCATACAAACATTCTAGATTTGGTGAATTAAAGATAATAAGACATAGAGATGGATTCACTATAGGATTCGTATAGTGTAATAAGACATGACACAATCACTTTAGTGAGTAATCTTTTTTATTATCTCTAAATTATGTTGGTAATGTATGAATAGTTTTAGAAATGTTAAAGGTTTATTTTTAAAAGGTGGAAATTTTCAATTTTTTTAGCCTCTCCATTTGGGGAACTTGTAAGACCCCCTCCTGCTAACCCATTGGTAGGTGGAAAAATTTAGAGAATGAAAGTGGGAAGAAAGATATTCACCTAAAAAAAACTAAGGATAAGATGTATAGAAATTATGGATATTGTAATTAGACCCATAATAGAAGCTACACTAGCTAGAGGAATAACTAGGAACTATCCAATTCAAGAACCAGAATCTCTAGGTTCTTGATATAGCTTATTTGGAGGAGAAATGACAAAAGGAGAAGGAGAAGTATACATAAAAGGAGAATAAGGGAAAGCCTTCAGATTTCCAATTGCAGTCCTGACAATAGTGTGTACAAATGAAGCACATACCTCCTTCATTCTTACCACACTTTTACAAAATGATATTTGAAGATAATGACTTTTTACTTTTTGACTTTGATATTCTTTGTCGTAGTTATGATTATTCTAATGATAAACCGAAAATAAAAATGTTTCCTTCCACCCTTAAGGATGTAACATTACATTGGTTCATATGGTTGGGAGGAAACACAATTTGCACATGGAATGACATGCATAAGACATTGCTGAAGGAGTATTAGGATTATTGCAAATCTACGGACTTAGTAAAGGAAGAAATATTTAGGATAAAGGATAAGGATGATGAAATGTTAGAGTTTGCAGTTTAATTCAAATATGTTAGATCTTTAAATAATGCATTAAGATCACTGAAAGATAGAAAATCACAACATAAAAGAAAGACACAAATATTTTATCATGGGAAATTATAAGGGAGAAAACCCAACAACTTCTTATGTATAGATTCGTCACTTAGTACAATGTCATACTAAGATAGAAACCCACTCGGTATACTTTTGATGGGCCCTGCTACACCAAAAACAAGAAATACCTGAAAAAAACGTCATGATGACATCGTCGTCATGTTTTTTCAGGTATTTCTTGTTTTTGGTCTAGTGGGGCTCGTCAAAAGTATACCGAGTGGGTACTTGTTGGATGCAGACTTTAATTCTACATCCAATGAGCTCTCCCAATCGAAATTTGAGTAAAAACACAGGAAGATATGTTGAAAATACGGACAAAAAATTAGTTTTTTTATTTTCTTCCTCCAAAATTAATAAATATTATTTTATTATTTTATTAATTTTCCTTAGGAGGCCCATTTTGAGTTGAAATTTCCTCTAATGAATTCATCAAATACAGTACCATTCTTTTTTCATATTGGATGTAGGCCTAAATCCAACTAGGAATTCATCATCTACATATCCAGTCCTTTTTCATACAAGATGTACGATTAGCTCCAATTGGGACTTCATCATCTACATTGCTAGTCCTTTTTCATATTGGATGTAGGAAACCACAGGGACTCATCACTCCCTCTTATGATGGACACTTATTTGCACCACTTCAATCTTTTCCTTGAAGTACTCAAACTTCACTCTTTCCAAAGGCTTGGTCAATACATCGGTTATATGCTCATCCATCGCAACATACTCGAGATTCATTGTTCCTCTATGAACTATATCATGGATACCGTGATACTTGATCTTTATATGCTTTGACTTTTCATGGAACACTGGGTTCTCGAAGAACTTCACACAACTATGGTTTTCACAGAAGATACAAGTCACCTCTAACTTGAGATCAAAAAATATAATGGTATCTTTCGCAATCATACTGCATTAGAACTAGCTGAACAGGATGCAATTTACTCTGCCTCTGCTATACTTAGTGCCACACTGAACTGCTTCTTGCCAAACTAAGAGATCATACTGGATCCAAAATTGAAGCAGCATCCTGAAGTGCTCTTCGTATCTGTGGCATTTCTTGCCCAATCCAAATCAATATAACCATGCAAGTTAATCTTTTGATACGTAGCATACCTAATCCCATACTCAATTCTACCCTTCAAGTAACTCAATACATGCTTTGTAGCAATCAGATGGACACATATCGAATCTTTCATAAATTGGCCCAATATGTTCACTACAAAGCATATGGTGGGACTCATGTACGTGAAGTACATTAATGAACCAATCATATGTTTATACATCGTGGCATCAACTATCTCTGAAGAATCTTCACATAGTAGCTTCAAGTTTGATTACATGGGTGTGGTAATTGCCTTACTATCCAACATTCTAGATCTCTTCAAAATATCCATTGCATACTCTCCTTGACTAAGGAATATCCCATATGATCTCTGCCACACCTCCAGAAATAAGAATTATTGCATCATCCCTAGGTCCTTCATCTCAAACTCTTCCACAAGTATCCTCTTTGCATTTGCAATGGGCTCATCCTCGCCTATTAGGAATATGTCATCTACATATATTAGGATTAACATTGGTCTTCCTCCTCAACCTTTAAAGATTTTGGAATTTTCTTTACTCTTAATAAATCCCATGCTCATCAGAAAACTATCCATCCTGCCATACCATGTCCTAGGTTCTTGTTTCAACCCATACAAGGCCTTCTTTAAATTGCACACATGAGTATTCATGTCATGTATCTCAAATCCAAGTGGTTTCTCCTTGTACACTTCCTCTTCGACTACACCATTGAATAAATTTGTCTTGACTTCCATTTGGTGTATCTTCCATTTCATTACTACAACTAAATATAGTACGAGTATGATGGAAGTGTATCTCGCTACTAGTGCATACGTATCCTCATAATCGATGCCTTTTTCTGGTAGAATCCACATTCTATGAATCTTACCTTGTATTTTTCTATTCTTCTGTCTACTACATGCTTAATCTTGTATATCCATTTGAGAGACACTACAGACTTCCCTTCTAGGCTTGGGACCACCTCCCAGACATCATTCTTCATGATAAACCGGTACTCTTCAATCATGGAATACTTCCATTCCTTCTTTTCTTCTCCTTTATCATAGTTTTAAGGTTCTTCATCAATAATATCACAAAGTAGTGCCACATAATTAGAGTGTGTACAAGTCCTTTTTCTTTCTCTAACATCTTGGATAATCTCTTGTGCCCAAGTTGGTCTTATCTTGTAATAATTCTTCTCATGAGGTGGATATACAAGTCTTTGTGGTTATGTCATGTCATGGTATTCATGGTATTCTTGGATCATTTATTTCATAACTATATCTATGATTTTGGGAACTTCAATCTCCTCAGTTTCTTCAGTGTCGAATTGTCTTGATTTGTTGTAGGATGAGTCTTCATCAAAAGTTACATCTCAGTTGGTTTCAATATTCTTGAATCCTGGGAAGTATATTCAATATGGTTTTGAAGTATCATTGTATCCCACAATTCTTCCCTTATTTCCTAAAGGGTCTAGCTTTGTCCTATCTTCTTTTCGAATGTGTATGAACACAGGGAAGCCAAATATTCTAAGATGGTTAACTTGCGGTTTCTCTCTTGAGAACACTTCTTCTAGAGTATTGTTATTCAAGACATGGTGAGGTGTTCTATTTTGTACATACACAAATTTTCTTGCTTCTTTTTCCCATATTTGCATTGGAAGGTCTTGTTCATGAAGCATTGAGGCTTTGTTGCTTCCATTATTGTTATGTTCTTCCTTTCCGTAAAGCCATTTTTGTAGGATCGTATGGAGTGCTCAACTCCCTCTTAATTCATGATTCTCTACATAGGTATATGAATTCTTTAAATGTCACGTACCCATAAATCACATAGCTCATGGGCCATGACTTACATCGCTCTGATACCAATCTATAACATCCCCATACCCCATAATGTAGATAGATTAAAAAAATTTCTTCAAGAACCCTTATTCTCCTTTCGAACATAGGGCATGAACATTAACACACTCTTCAACATTCATTCTCAGGCTCAGAAACCACTGTATCATTCATTCCTCCCTTTGATAGATCCATTTTGTGACCAAAAACTCCCTTTCGCATTGAACCTATCCTTTCCTCCTTCCGCCTTTTACCCTATAGGACCCAGAAATTGAAACACAAATCACGACAGGAACATTAACCTTCCACTCTTTCGCCTTTCCTCTTTCTTCCTGGAACTTGAGAATTGGGGAACCAACATTCAACGAAATCCTTTGACCACCTTTCTTCCTTCCGCTCAGAACTCAGGAATTGGAAAACTATTAAATGATGGAAACCTTTATCCATGGTTTCGCCTTCCGCATTCTTCCTTTCCTCCCTTCAGAGCGGAACTTGGGAATTGAAAAATCATCAAATGACGAACACCTCTATCCATTGTTCTACATTTCTCCTTCCTCATTTTCTCCCTTTAGTGTAGAACTTGCGAATCAGAAAACTTAACTTTCGACCTTAGCCATTTTGTGCACTTCCCACTTATGCTTTTTTACCTCAGACTTCGAAAATCAGAAATTTAACTTTTTCCTGAGAAATTTTCTCCACTTTTTTGCTTCCATCCTCTGCCTCCCACAGGTGGATCCTTGGGTGCAGAAAACTAGCGTTTTACCTCATTTCAATTGCACTTTCCACCTTCCACCCTTCCGCCTTCCGTAGGCTGAAACTAACACTTTGCTTTATTTCTATTCCTCTCTTTGGGTTTTCTCCTTCTGCCTCCTGTAGGAGGATTTAAATGGGTGGAAACACTAAGTCATCTACCTTCTGAATCTGTAATAGGCTTCCAACCTACATGAACTTAGGAAAAATGCATTGCAAAAACACAAGGCATATACAGAATTAAAATGCAGGAAAACATAACAGAAGTAAACTTCTACTTAACCATCAATAAGCATTCAACATGATCATAATAAATCATAAGCAAATATATTGCATAAACAAGATAACATAATACTTATCTTCGTGATGAAGTTGTCATGGAACTAGCTATGTCATGCAACATTCCACCCAGCCATAGGCTAATGTGCCCATTAATCTCTCAACACCACTGCCACCCTCAAGTTGGGCATGATTTCCACAAGGAACTAGGGAATAGGAGACTCATACATAGCCAGAACATAACACACAATCATGCTAACAGATGGGTTTCATAGGCTACACAACCAAAGCCACCTCACAGTTGGGTTTCATAGACTATCCAATCAACAAGCCAAAACACTGCTAGGTTTCATAGGTTGTACACAGTCAATCCAACATTCACATTAAGAACTATCTAAACCAACATATGGGTTTCATAGGATACACAACCAAGCCATCATTCACAGGCTGCTAAGGAAATGAGTCACTCACAAGTCAAATGCACACCAAGACTTAGCCAAGCCAGCATCGTAGGTGGTGACGGGTGTTACTATGATTGATGGGAGACAGAACCTATGATGCCATCTATGGCATGGGATGCCCCTGGCACATCCTAGTAGGAGGTGCCTACACGGGGAGAACCTGGAATGATGTTGTAGAGGTATCCAAAATGTGCATAAATAAGGTCAAACTATTGGGCCTTCAAGATGGCTTCTTCCTCTATTTGGGGAATTTTGGAGGTGACGTCCTTGGCTATAGGTGACAACAATGTTTTCAAGAACCAGTGTAGGAATATCCTGTCATCAAGCTGCGACGACACCTCCACTCATGGATGTGGTCAGTGATGTGGGTTGCAGTGTTTTGGCAGCAAGATAACAAGATTTCCACTCCTTCATCATATATGATGGGGAGTTGGAAATACTGCAGGAACATAAAGGCCAAGGAGTTGAATTCTGGGTACTTGGCTTGTGGTAGCTCAATACACCACTTGGCTGTAGCACCTGTGAGGGTGTGTTGGAATAGTCTGAGTCTGACCAAATCATCTACGATGTTGTTTGATGAGCACCATAGGTGAAATGTCATGATATGGTTTTGGGGGCACTCCCCTGCCTTCCCTTCAAACTTAGGGATGTCTGAGGGGAGTTTGGTTGGAATGGGAGGCCAAAAGGTTTGATGACAGATGGGGTCATTGGTTAACCTAGCCAAATCAGGTAGGTTAAGGCGTGCCATGAAAAGGAGGTTTGACCCAAGGTTGATGTGTGATGGACCAACAATGGTTGTGGGGTTTGTAGGAACATGATGTACCTACACTATTGGGCATACTTGTGGCATAGTTGTGGACGAGCCATTGCCCCCAGGTACGGTAAGTGGGACAGTGTGAGCAGAAGGGCCACTGCCCCTAGGTATGATGGGTGGGATAGTTTGAATGGTGGGTGCAGGTGGAGGTAGATGAGTTATGATAGTCTGCATGGCAGTACTAGGAAGTACAGACATAGGTCCACTACTAATCACCAAGCCTGAAAGTGGGTCTTGGTTTGCACCAGCCATGGGGCTAGATGGTATAGTGTGTAAATATAGCTCAGATTGATATGATTATGAGTCTGAGTCAGAGGCTATGTGGCCTTATAATAGTGTGGAGGGTCATCGTGAGTGGTCTCGGCGATGTTGCTTCAAGGACCCGAACTGTGGTGGATCGCTTCTTAGGCGTGAAGAAGAGCATGGGGAATCAATTTTGTCTAGTTTATAGATCAAGTGGTGTAATCTAGTAATGACTTTCTGGATCCCAGTTTCAGTGGCTTCCTATTGGCTTTCAGGTGGGCACTTGGTGACCAAGACTGCCAGGAGATATCGCTTGGATTTTTCCTCATGGGAGTGCCAGTCAATTGGTAGGGGTCATTGCCCATTTCGCTTGGCAATTCCTCTCAGTGGCCAACTACTTTTGGGTTCTCATGGTACTCCTCACAATGAGTTTTAGAGCTGAGCCCAAGTACTTCCCATGGTTAAGGCAGTCAGGGAATTATGTCCTCAAAGACTGCAAGTGTTTGAATTAGTGTAAATTGATAGATTTTAATGGCTAGCTTAGTGTCATGAATTGAGTTTGGTTATCTTACTTGGTATGGTTGTGTGCATGTCCAATGTATGGAAGATTGTCCATTTTTTATTATTTTTGGTTATTCATTTGGTGATTGCTTTTATGGTTTATGAATATTTCGTAGATATTTTCTGGATTGTTACAGAACTTACAACATGGGTAACCTGTTATGAAACCAGTAAATTTTGAACATAAAATTTGAAACATGCCACTAATGAACCTCGACTATGGTGGACTTACTAGGTGACTACCTTACACCTGTATTCCTCTTTGACCAGGAAAAAGTGTTGGGCTCTCAACACAATGGGACTAATCCCATCCGTAGATCCTCAGGTCACTCTCCAAGTGCAAGGTTGGTCAACAGGGAGGACAGGAACGCAGTGAGGCCCCTTGGGCCTACCACCCCCTCTACCTTCCAAGTCACCCATTTTTAGTTTTCTAAAGCAATCACAGATGCAAGTGCCTATCACTGTATGAGATTTACCCTTCGTCTTATCCCAGAATACCCCAGAGGGTGATGACTCGGTAGAGGAGGAAGGGCTAGGCAAGGGGTTAATTTCCAATGCTTATTTAAAACCTAAAAACTAACTTATCGTAATTTATCCAAGTCATAAAACAAATTCATATATCAATAACCAATCAAATCTATCATTAATTTACACAGATTGTATACAAATGGAAACAGGCTGCTGGACAGTGGTGGATAAGCCACACTGACAGTCCAAACAGCTTAAAAAACTGGATCAAAGAGATAGATTGCCCTTTTCAGGGAAAATGTCGCGAGGGGGTCGTTAATTTTTCCCAAAATCAAGCGAGGGGGTCGCTCAGAAATTTAAAATAGGAGTGATCTAGATCCTGAGAGGGAATTCACTCCTTTCAGGGATAAATGAGTGACCTGGCCACCCCTTTCAGCCCGATAAGAGTGACCTAGCCCGAAAACTGGAAAATTTTGAAACCTGAGCTTGGAACAACTGACAGTAGCTTGTACTGTGGTTGAACAGACTCGGTTTGGCCTTAAGGAGGCTCGACTGTGACTGTAAATACAGAAAAATAGATTTCTAAACTAGATTTAATATAAATTTAAACTAGGCTAAGAAAACAAAAATAAAAACCAAAAAACTTGAAAAAACAACCCAAGGATCCTGTGGGATCGACCTGGTATGGTCCCCAAATCTATAGTAGGTCTTTCACCCTAGCTATAGGCAAGAACAACTACCTTCTATCTATAGGATGGAAGGGTAGGGTTCATGTGGGTGAAATAAAACCCTGCAAAGAAATGTTAGCTCTGATCTATGAAACCCTTCAAGAAACTTGTTACGAAAAATGAGAGATGGCTACAAGAAATAAGAGGAGAAACCGTAGAAAACTAGGATTAAATAAACCTAGAAATAAACATGAGTTAGAAAACTAAAATAACAACAAAAACAAATGGTTATACCTTCAGCCTTTGTGGAAATGGGCCACCATGCCCTAGCTTTGGAAGCACCTCTCTATGGAATGGGGTTTTGGCTTATGGAGCTATGGAGGAGAGGGGTGAATGACTTGAGAGGAAAAGGGTCTCAAGGCACTCACATGGGAAGCATAACAATAGGGAGAGAAGGAGTCTTTTTAGAGTAACCCCCACCCCTCTATTTATAGTTTTTTCTAGAGTTTTAGGGTTTTAAGCCCTTGGTCAAGGCTTTAGCCCCTTTTTTGGGATTTAAGCCCCTTTCTCCCAATTCTTAGCTTCTTTGAGGATTTTAAGCTCCTTTGAGGGGTTTTAGCCCCTTTTTGGAGGTTTTAGCCCCTATGAGAGTTATTTTGGCTCTTTTTAGGTGTTTTTAATCCCTTTTCATGTTTTTGAGCCTTTGCAATGGTTTGGGGGTCAAATGTGGGTAGTGAGATAGATGTCTTTGGGTGGTGTAGGTCATGTAGAGCTTACTGATGGATTTTTTGGGTTAACACTACCCATATGGATCCTTCCCATGATGAAACTTCTGCACTTTTTGATCATTTGGGTGAGTTAGTTCATTCTCCTACATCCTACAATTCCATGTTTTGCAGCATTAGTCTCAATGAAGTATGGGTGAAAGGGCTCTTTTTTATGGTGCCACATGAGGAGTATGGAACTCCTAGATTTGCTTTTTATGATGACATGGTTGGAGCACACTCTTATTCACATTTTTAGAAGCATCCTTTGTTACTTTATGATGATTCACATCTACATGGATGCACCTATGATATGCATTTGAGTCACTTGAAGACTCATGGTTTTTCTTGCTCAACACTTGGTTCATTTGATGTTGGAGGAACTTCATCCAATACTAGGGTGAATATATTTATAATTGGAGGAAATTTTCTTTTCCAGCCACATACTTTGTTATATCTTTATGATTCTCTCATTCATGGATGTATTGATGAGACTTCTTTGAGCCACTTGAAGTCTTCATGTTTTATTTTCTCCTTATTTGGTTCAGATTTTGGTGGAGGTTCTTCATTGAGTTCTTGGATGAAAGAACACATGGCTGATTATTATTTTGATGCATATTACATTATTTGGGAGAAGCATTATAGGACATGGGATCCTCACCTATGTCATTGGATCGTATTTGATTGGTCACTGGAATCTTGTATGCACTTGGAAAATTGTGGTCTACTTACTTGGAGGTATAAGCACTTCCATTATTTTTTTATGAGGCACCTCCTTGATGTACATTTTTATTATGTTGTTATGTACTTTGATGATATATATTATGTACTCATGATGTTTGGAAGAATGAATACAATAAAATGGGATCCCAGAATTCTCTTTCCTAATGGTATGGGTTGGAGAACACTCTTAATTGCTGGAGTGCAATAAAATCAATGGGACCCTCAGATAGTTTGTAGTCCCATTGATTTCAATTTTTTTTGGAAACAAGCAGTATGGGAGATGGACTCCCCACTTAATAAATTGATTTTAATCAGATTAGTTTAGCATCAAGAATGGTGGTTCCTCTCTCAAATCTTCATGGAATCTCAAAGACTCAAAGTTGGGAAACTCAATGGAAACTTCAAAGAATCATACAGAAAGCAGGCTCTTCAACACCCATGTTTGAAATTGCTTGAGGAAAAGAAATATTGGGAAGGGAGGATTTGTCATGTCCCAAATTTTGCATTGGGTCACAATGGCCTAATCACATTTTCCATATTCATGAGATTTTTTCAAATTGATTCTAAGGGTGAAATAATTACCAAGGAGGAAAATTACTAGCTTCCTAGGTTGGGGGTGGAAGCTTTGGTATTTGGAATAAGGGGGACAGTGAATGATTTTTGAAAATTAGAATGGAATAAATATTTAATAAAGGATATAAATAAATAAATACAAGATAAAATTGAAGTGTAAATGGAGCATGGAGACACATGGAAACTATAAGGCCCACACAAGCTAGAAATTTTCTGCCACATGGCATTCTCCTCTTGCAATTTCGAATACATGGGAATCATAAAGGTACTTGGATGACTTAGAAGTATAATACACTTGGAAATATGCATCTTATTTCAAATTTTCAAAGAAATGTAACTTACATGGGAGAGGAAGAGTCATTTTGGAGCTAGTGAGACACTTAGGCTAGATTCCCTAGCTCTATGATAACAATGATGAATATGCTATGACACCTATGACACAAATCAGATATAAAGGATGGAATATGACATATATGACATGTCAGGTTGAAATATAACATCCAATAGAACTCTCATTTGAGTTGGGGAATCTCAATGGGTTCCTACTCATATTGGGGGAAGATGGAAGGCTAGGAAAGGGAGGACACATGGCAAATCATGAGCACACACCCAAATTCGAATTGGCTTGAGTTTGTGGATGTATTGGGAACCTTATAAGGATAATTATGTTTAAAAAATACAGGAATAAACCAATATAATTTCTTTTTATCATTTGTGAATTGTGAGAGCTAATGGATAACTAATTTTCTTACCTTAGCCAATTTCAAGGGTGAAAGATTCCCATCCAAGTTGGTGTTTGGAGAGGACACTCAAGTATTTCATGGAGATTTAATGGAGTCTTATTTTCATGTGTGAGATACAGGGAATCCTGTGGATTCTTCTATTGCATCACTTTCTCTCAACCATTTCCAGTTTTCTTTGCATATTCATGTTCATGGAGGGATTGCGCCTCGGGTGAGCTCATGTACCATTTGGGAGAGATATTCCTGATATATTTATGATTGTAATAAGTTAAATATTCTATTTTATTAATTATCATAAATTCTCAATTTGAAATACCCAATATTTGTATGTCAATTTGACGTTTAATGAGCAAACAATGACCATTTCCACTCTATTTTGATATATGCCATGGTAATGCTTATTATTTCGAATGGAAAAATGTATATATTATAAATGTATGATGAATGGAATGTAATTAATTTTTATTTCAAGTCTCATGTTCAGTACTTAAGCATTGGGAGAAATTTTACTCATTTTTATCGCATTGGGAGAAGATTTGGTGCATTTTCCCCAAGGGTCGAAATTGTGATTTGGGAACTGTTTTGGAAAGAGTCATAAAAGAATATATAAACTGAACCATGATGCATATGAGACATTAAAAATGTCCCTTACACATCCCCTTACTCTGTTCATAAATTTGAGTGACTTTGGGACCATTTGAGAAGCCATTTACAGTAATTACGCAGGGGGGATTGGAGCCCCAATTTGCTAGTAAAGATTCCTACTTTGAACAGAAAATTAAAAAAGTTTGAAGAAGTAATTGGGTAGTAATAAAACATCCTTTAACATCATATTAATTTATAATATTATTCATGTACCTTATGCGAAAATTTGGTAGCATTTGGGTCAATTTGTAGGTCTAGACATAAAAACTAATTAAGGTCGAAATTGGGGAAAAAAGTGAAAAAATTGGTCATTTAATAAAATTTAAAAAAGGGACATTACAAAAAAATCACCATCTATCCCATTAAAATCCTCTCTTTGAGGAAAATTATCATTGGTTCCCTCAAATTCATTTCTTGGAGGAAAATCATTTTCACCATTATTGTTGTCTTCATCCCCACCAAAACTATCATTTGTCCCATCAAAAACCTCACTAGGAGGAAAATCATCATCGCTTCCATCAAAATAAACAATTTGAGGAAAAACATATTTACCATTATTGGTACCTTCATCCTCACTAAAATCGTCATTTGTCACATTAAAATCCTCATTTGGAGGAAAATCATCATCGATGCCATAAAAATCCTTGCTTGGAGGAAAATCATCTTCAGGTCCATTTTTGTTTCCTTCATCCTCACCAAAATAATCTTTTGTTGTATTAAAATCTTTTCTTGGAGGAAAATCATCATCGGTTCCATCAAAATACTTGCTTCCAAGAGAAACATTATCAGTCCCATTGAAATACTCACTTTGAGGAAAATCATAAGCAGTTCCAATAAAATCCTCACTTGGAGGAAAATCAGATACACTAGTATCGGTTCCCTCATCCTCACCAAAATCATTGTCGGTCCCATCAAAATATTCACTTGGAGGAAATTCAACTTTGGTGCCTTGAAAATCCTCACTTGGAGGGAAATCTCGGCTAGGAGGAAAATCATCGTTGGTGCCATGAAAATCCTTGCTTGGAGGAAAATCATTGTTTGTGCCTTGAAAATACTCACTTGGAGGGAAATCTTAGATAGGAGGAAAATCATCGTTGGTGCCTTGAAAATCCTCGCTTGGAGGAAAATCATCATTGGTGCCTTGAAAATCCTCGCTTGGAGGAAAATTGTCATCATATTGATCAATGCCTTCAAAATATCCACTTGGAGGATGGTATTCATCATCATCACTACTTACTTTAAAATCCTCGCTAGGAGGAAAATCATCATCACTTCTTCTCAAATCCTCACTCGAAAGAAGATTTCCACCATTTCCAGAAATTGAGATAATGTTATATCAGTCCATGAATTTTTACTAAAATCTATAATGGTTCATATCCCACTCTCCTCACACAACAAGTAGAATGGTGCAAATGTCAACCTCCAACAATCATATAGTGAAAAGAACTAATTTTTCCCTCCAAAATTTTGCTACAAAAACAAATTGCACATCTGTAATGCATTAATACAATTAATGAAGTTAATATCATATTTCATATAAAAAATTTGGAACAATATTAGTTAAATCACATGTGAAGTATGCTCTATAAATTTTGTAATAATATATTTTCTATCTACATTAATGTTTTTATCCCACAATCATAACACAGGTAAAATTTCATTTACCACCATCCTATTTAAATTTAGTAATAATACATTATTGAATTACTATTTGCATTTTGCTTCTATTCACATTTGAATTTGGAGCAATTTAATAGTGTTTTGCAGGTTAGTTTTCTTATAATAAATTTTTCTACTTTTTAGCCTGTTAATTTTTTTTTCTTTTCTTGTTCTTTTTTAATCCCACATTCATGTAGTGGTTAATTAAACTTAATCTATGCAACCTAAATGTGATTATTCTCCCTCATTTAACGTGAGTGGACAAGTCAAATGATAGATATTTTGACTGGTCATGCCACATATACAAAACTCCAAGAATCTGAGCTCCAATAGGTGGGATGCACCCTCAAGATATGTGACAGATATGCCAAGTGCTCCAATGTCCTCCTCAATCTCTTCCAAGAGAAGTCACTCCACTAAAATATCCTCAATAACTGTGCAAGAAACCAACTCAAGTGGCATGTTTGATTAATCCAAGTGTTGAGGCCTAGAAAATCGTAGGTAACAACAGTAGGGATTCTCCCCAATAAGAGTTCCCAAATAGCTTGTTATTGTTTTGTATGGGGAATCCATTCGGTTTACGGTCCAGCTACCGTAGGTAAAGTAACGATTAAAGCTTGTTTTATTGGTTGCGGCCCGGTCCACCATTTAAGCGTATTTTTTAGTTTTATATTTAGGTATGATATGCAAGTGCCTAGCTAAGTGCAGCCGATAGAGATAATGAAGAATGTCACAATGTGATGCGCAAGTTCTTACCTCTCGTCTTACCTATTTCGTTTCTAAATCATGAACATGAAAACAAATTATACTAGTGCTAACTAAATCTATCTAGCCTATCCCTAGGGAGCAATACTGCAATTAATGATGAGTAATGTACTATATAACATGCATTTAGAATACTATAGATAGTTGTTCATATTTCAAATACATGAATATAAGTAGACAGATAACCAAAGAGATAGCTCATTGTCAATTAAAACATTCATTACTCAGATATGATGTGGAAATTTCATAGAAATTTCACAGGAAAAACATTCACAACATGAATAATTCATGAGTTGGAACGATCTCACAGTTCATAGAAATAAGTTGAAACAGAAGTAGTTCACATCCAACCATTCTATGGCCAACATTTGAAACTCCACAGTGCTTTCTCCAGTCAACAATATAACTCTTTACTATAAGATGAAATTGTTCTTCTTATAATAAAATTTCACAAAGATAGTCTGAAAGAAGGTCCCTCAATACATAAAGCTTTCCTATATTTATACAAAAAGCAAAACTCTTGAGCTTCCCTTGTTTCCTTTTCGTCTTCCCCTAACTCCTCCTTTACAAAATTTTGTCCTTTATCTTATGGACTCAAAAAACAAAATAATTACAATGTATTACATCATTAATCAAATTTTATAAATAGTAGAACTAAGATGGATCACCTTGCTCATTCATAAATCTCTTCCACGCATTGGCATCTGTTGCTATGTTTTCAAAACCAGAAGGTTCTAGAAATCTGATAGTAATTTCATGCTTAGTAGCTTTAGCTTTTATACCCGCCACTCTGGTCGGAATCAGGTGAAGTTGGTCTTCCAGTAAGTGATTGCTAACTATCGCATGTGCTATTTCATTTTTAAGCACCTCTTCATCTAATCTCTTCACTAGTTGAATGTCATGTTCATCTTCATTGCATTGTTCATGCAATTTTTTCAAAAATATTTCATGTTTGGGAAGTACCTCTAGTCTCCTACTAGCAGAGATTTGAAACCGATTATAAGTTAGGAGGACTCTTCTGCAGAATTCTTCAACTACCTTTTATGCTTGCTCTTTTTCTTATTACCATCTTCTAGTCTTAATCCTTCACTTTATTTCTTCCTTCTCTGTATTTCTTCTTCCTCCTTTCTTTTCTTTTCTTCTTCTATCTTCTTTGTTTCCTCTTCAACTATCTTTCTCTTTTCTTCTTCTTCACCTCGCAACCAGTCCTCTGCTTCTTTTGATAACCTGTGAGATTATTCTTGCCTTTTCTTTGCTGCATCTTCTTCTTGCCTTTTGAGTTTATCATCATCTTTTCCCTTTCCACCCACAGTATCTATCTTTTGTTTGAATCTTTTCCTCAAAGTTGTCATGTTTTGAGCATTCAAGAAGATCTCTTCATCTTTATCCCATAAATTTGTATTCTCAAAATGCACTCCAGCTGCTGTGCAATAATCAACAACTTTATCCTTAGAGTCATTCCTATGGAAATTCATTTCACTGAAGTGAAAATACTCTAATTCCTTAACAAATTCCACTGCAGTTTTTACCTTGGAAAATTTGTAACTTCCTACAAAAAAGGGGACTGCAAGATATACTTCCTTCTTCTGTTCAAAAAGAAAATTTCCCACTACGTCAATGTACAACTGTTTCACAGCCTCTTTATGGATCACATAGTCCGTAGGCATACCTCGGTAGAAATGAAGGAGCCCTTGAACCACAATACATTCTTAAATACAAGCCCTCTTCTATCAAATAATAGTTCTCATTGTTTTGCACAAATTTCAAAGCTTCCTCTGACATATAATTACATTCAACCAAGAAAATCAAAGTATACAATGGCATAATGAAATTCTCACAAATATCCTTGTAATGACTATAATATTTGTGAGCCCAGAATAATTTATAGGTAGCATACACAAGGGCCCAGTCTTTATCCCATTGGCACTTCAATGCTGGGAATGGTTGAGTACATAAAATGCAAGCAATCAATATCGAACTCATATAAAATTATGTCTTCTTCTAGGACACTCCTCTCAATGTTGCACTTATACAAGCTGACATGATGTTGGACACTATATTTTCCCAATTAAAGATTGTACCTTGGGTGGCCACAAAAAATATCACTGGTACCCAACCTATTTTAAATATTTTTCCATTATCCCTCCTGAAAAATTTTGTTTAACATCAAATCCATGAACCTATATGCAGTGTGGAGAGTTGATGTTTAGTACTCTCCAGAAGGCCTTGTACGGAATTTTTTACCTAGGATCATCATTTTTTTAACTGTTTCCACCATATCTAGATTGAGCTCCTTTAACCAACTTTCAGTCAAATAGGTTTGTGGTGTTGGTAAATTATAAGCCATGGATACATAGGATGGGCTATATGCAGCATAACCCTTCCTCTCGGTGTTGGCCACTATCATCCTTGTTACATCTTCCCTAGGCAGAATCCACCCTATCACCTCTGAACATGGGAAAATTTTAGGTGGGTAGCCACTTTCATAATGGATTATCTCTCAATATTGGCATATATAGGAATATCTTCAAACCCAGCTTCTGGAACACTCTGTTTTGAAATCATTCTATATACCTCTCCCCATTTATACTCCGACTCAACTCCAGTAATGGTTTTAGTATCTTCATAAATAACTTCAACTTTGGTTACTATCTCTACTTCTGGTTCCTCCTCAGCTGCTTGGGCCTTCTTCTTCTATTTTCGTGGAATATTGTTGTGCTGATAATTATCCTGTAACAATCATGCACCATGATTTTAGTCTACTTACTCCTAGAAAGATATGTATTGAAAAAAACAATAAAAACAATCAGACTATTACCATCCCATCAATATTCATGCTGAATAATTTTTATTCTATCAAAACAATAGGTCCTTTTGGATGAGAAAATCTAAAGGAAAGGAAACTTGCAAAACTTATCTGCCTTAAATCTGCGAAAAACTTTTGTTGGGACAAACTCTAGATCTTCACAATAACCTTGTTTCTCTGGGTAGAAAATTTGATAGAGGAAAAATAAAGAATCCTGAAAATGCAGACTGCTAAATCCCCAAAACCCCTTTTCATGTACGCACCCCTCCTAAATCCCACGGAAACACCCAGTCACTTAAGACATGGTCACGCAGCTTAGGTTTTAAAATGATGTAAGAATGCAATGGGCAATGCAGACGAAAAAACGCTCGTCTGCACCCTACCCTTGCTTCCCAAACAAATGTCAATGATACATTCATGCCCACATAGAGACAGGGCAAGAAAATAACCGGCCGAATGAAACGACGTTCACAAATAGACAGGTTGAAACCTTAACTAAAGAAAACCCACTGCTGTTCAAAACCAAAAAAACCCACAGGAAATAAATACCTAACCCTATCAAAGACATGCATAAAAAACAAATAATAACAATGGCTATATAAAAAATTGAGTGAGTCCTACCTCGAGACAATATGGCAGGCGTCCTAGACAGACAACAACCTCCCCTGGCGAATGATTTGTATAGGTGATCAACAGCTGCACAGACTCAAATGGGTAACCTCACGGTGATAATGACACCTCAGACAGACTCTAATGATTTATAAGCCCTACTGTGGGAGTAGTCAAATAACGTGGTAGGAAAGAAAATAGATTAACCCACCATCGGAGTGATACTTCTATGAAAACCCACACTATCATATTGACTCAAATCTTCATGCCCGGGACCTCAGACGGAAAACACATCGACAGACGAAAACACTAACCTATCTCGGTATCGGTGAGAGCAAAGTGAAGTCGTGGATAGATTCAGCACTACGCCCCATCAATTTCATCCAGCAAAGACACTAACACCTTCATCTCATTCGCATATACACAACCGATATGGCGAGACATTTTGCCAAACTTAATTAGATATCGGAGAGTGATAGTTAAACGGAGAACCGGCTCATCAGAACCGCTCCAAACTAGGCTTCTGAAAGATCGGCAAACTGCCTCCGATACAAATAGATGAAGCGACATCCGATACGTCGGAAAAAAATTTGAAAGGCTTCCAATGGGCATATCAGGAAGGTATTCAACTATGTATCCGATGCAATAGAAAGCTAGTCGACTATGAATCCGACATAAGCAGACAAAAAACTCTATTCTTTCAAAAACAACAAACCACGGGCAAACTTTGGTAAAATCATGGAAATCCTTAAGCTTTATAAATACTAAAAGAATAAGGGGGGACCATAAAAAAAATAAAAAAATAAAAATTGGGGGAAAATAGTTGCAGCTGCAACAATTGGCGATTACCTGGCAGACACAGATCTCTGAACAACTTATCCTTTGAGACAACAGATTGTTTCGGTGGTATCACTTTATTATATTTCTTCAAGATATATGGATTTCCAGAATACAAGATTCATGAATTTTAAAGCATTGATGACAGTCCAAATTTGAAGAAAGGGGAACCAAGATTTCAAAGTCTCGATAACTCTTCTGAGGCCGAAGATATGAATTTTATTTTACCTCTACCTTTGGGTAGCTTCCAATTTAGACACCACAGGATTGTAACATATGGTGAATAGATATATCTATTTGTTCCTCATTCCCATGCCAATTTGCACTCTTTTGGTCCTTCTGGACTTTTGTCCTTTTGAGTCCTCCCTAATTGCTTTCTTTCTGAATTTTAATTCAGGCCCCTCTATCCATGGTGTCATTTTGTGTGAGAGATATTTTGATTTTACCTCACGGACGGAGAAGAACTTTGGCAATCTCATTCACACTGATGTGTTTCAGCCTATGTTTTGGTACATATTTGCTTCTTGGGATATTTGGACTCTTGTTAGCATTTTGGCTTTCGACTGTGGCATGGGATCGTTTAAATATAATACATTGTTTACCCTGCTTCCTTTCCATGGGTCTTTTGTTGTTACCCCCTTAGGACAGTCTTTAGTGTGAAATGAATGGATCCTCAAAATAGCATTTTAGAATTTTCTATCCTTAGTTATTTTACATGGATTAAGCAAGAATTCAATGTGTTCATAATCCATTCAGATAATCTTCTAGTCTTGAAGAATCCTGAAACATTGTGTATGGGTAAATAGCAGGCAATCTTCACTCAAATATTTTATTTTATCTAGAACTCTGACGAACTCCAAAAATAAAAGTCATGTTGATTTATTGAAACATAAATAGGCAATCAAAACTTGAGCAAGCGAAAGTAAATCAACTAAAATTAATCTAAAGCAAACAAAACAAATCAAACCATTTATTTATGTACAAGAAAAACAAAATCAAAACCATTAAGAAAAGGGCCTATCCATAGTTGCTAGAATTTAGTGTGCTTTCCCTTCTCATCATGCGGGTGATCCTACTTAAGAACCAAATCAGCTACCTCAAACTCCTTTTTTCCAGTTTTGTGTTTTTCAAACCATCTCTTCACCATTTCTTGTTGATGTTTAAACCTTTCTTGGGCTTTGGACCTAGATTCTTCTAACTTCAGCAGATTGTGAATTCATATTTGCAAAACTTCATTATCAGTACCGCTAGAGTCTTGGGCTAGTCTGGAAGATGGAAACAACATATTAGGAGGTAAGATAGCTTCTTTCCCATAGAGAATAATATAGGGTGAGACACTAAGGAGTTCTTGGGTGTGACTCTATCAGCCCAGAGTGCATTAGGTAAAGCTAGATGCCAGCTCCTTTGATTTTCTATAACCGTTTTCTTTAAAATTCTAATCAGGTTTTTATTTGTGGATTCTACTAAACCATTTCCTTGCAGATAGTAGTTTGCAGAATAGTGTAGCTTAATTCATTTTTCATTAGAAAATGTAGTTAATTTAATAGATGAAAAATATCAAGCATTATAAAAAACCAGAGAAATTGGAACCCCAAACTTGGTCATAATATGATCTTGCAAAAAGTCCATAACTACATCTTCATTTAATTTACGTAACGGAATGTATTCTACCCATCTGGTGAAATAATCGGTTGCCATCATAATGTACTTATGCTGCAATGAAGAATTGGGATTGATATTTCCAATAATGTCAATCCCCTATTGCGCGAATGGTTCCGAGATAATCATTGGTTTCAATGGTCCTACTACTTTGGATTGCCTCCCCCCGCTCCTTTGGAAAGTATCACACTTTCTAACATGAGCATGAGCATCTTTAAACAATGTCGGCTAGTAGTATCCATCTCTAAGAATATTATGTGTTGTTGTGTCTCCTAAAAAATGACCTCCAATGGTTCCATCATGTAATTCTGCTACAACCTTCTTTGCATCTTCATGTTCCAAGCATCTAAGAAAGACTCCATCGTAATTATTTCTAAACAACACTCCATCAATAATCTAATATAAGGCTGATTTCAGACGTAATGCTCTTCTTTGCTTGGGATTCCAGTGTTTTGGAAAATATCCTTCTTTTAGATAATGAATCAAATCTCTATACCAGGAGTCTGGAGCTGTAAATAGAGGACATATATCCACCATGTGTAATTCAGCTTCATAATCCCAGTTGTTATCTTCATTGTTTTGACTCTCAGCCATCAACTTACAGAGTCCTTGTCCTTTAATTATGGTTGCTGGTTTTAATTCAAGATCATATTCTTACAAAGCAGTCACCCAGTTCCCTCTTCTTTCTCCCAATTCCTTTTGTACAAAAAACGATCATACCGCTAGGTGTGGGACTATTACTTTGGTGCGGTTCTTAAGTATGTATGGCCTGAATTGCTTCACTGCCTTAAAAACTGCATTAGCTTGTTTATCAACTGTGGGATAGTTCAATTCAGCCCCTTGTAGACCATTGCTCATAAATTATATGGGGTATTCATCTCCCCCTTCTTCCTTCTGTGTAAGCACTACTACTAATGAATCATCCAAAGAAAAAGTGTATAAGATAAAATCCTTTTCATTGTCAGGACTTTTAAGTGATGGTGCATGAGCTATGGACATTTTGATATTGTCAAATGCACCCTTCTCTGAATCAGTCCACTTGAATTGGACACTTTGCTTCACCATTTGTTGCAAAGGTTTGGCGATTTGAGCAAAGTCTAGCACAAACCTTCACACGATATTTATTGTCCCCGTAAAAGATTGCATACCCTTTTTATTATGGGTTAAAGGGATCTGTTCTATGGCTCTAATTCTTTCTGGGTCTATTGAGATCCTTTTTTTGGAAATGACATGACCCAATAGCTTTCCTTCTATGCAAGCGAACACACACTTCTTAGGATTTAACTAAATGCCATATTTCCTGCAATGCTCAAAACTATGTTTCAAATGAAATGCATGCTCTTCTCTCTTCTTTGAAAATATTGTAACATCATCTAAATAAACCACAACACTAAGGCCAATTAGAACGTGGAAAGATATATCCATCGCCCTTTGGAAATTTGCTCCAGCATTAATGAGTCCAAAGGGAATCCTCCTATACACAAAAGTCCCCCACTTGGTTTTGAAAGTGGTCTTCAGTCTATCTTCTTTTGCTACAAGCAATTGGTTATAACCCGAGAAACCATCTAATAGAGAAAACAGTTCAGAACTTGAGACCATTTGTAGTATTTGTTCCATGGGTGGGACAAGGTAATTATCTTTATCTGATGCACGATTTAGATTTATGAAATCAACGCAAAGTCTGATCTCTCCAGAATTTTTTTTCACTAGTACCAAGTTTGATACCCATTCTGAATGTCTAACTTTAAATATGATTTTAGTATCTATCAGCTTTTTCACTTCACTTTGAATTAGGGGCTCTAATTTGGGATGCATCTTTCTCAGAGGCTGCTGGTAAGGTTTGGCACCAACTTTAATTGGAATAACATGTTGTATAATTTTTGTGTCATAAGTTTTTAGGTCCTCGTAGGTCCAAGCAAATACATCTTTGTATTGTCTGAATAAACTAATGAATTTACTCCTCTCGCCGGGTGAACAACACTTCCCCAAATTCACATATTTGGGTTCATCCTCTATCCCTAGATTTGTCAACTCAAATTGTAAAGATGAGCTATGTGTCTTGACATTCGCTGGCTTTGTAAACTTGTTGTCTAAATCAAACATCTGTTCAAAAGTACTGACTCCTTTCGAAATGAAATTTATGTTCTACAGGTCTGCCTAATGTTCTTCGTCATCTATTATGGCTCCTTTAAACGTATCATTATTCATTAAACATTCTAATACTTAATTATCATCATCAAACACCCTCATATTGGTGATGTTGTCTGGAACATAAGGCCTGAAAAGCAATTCAATCGAATATATGTTATTTGTAGGTACCAACCTTGCAGCTGATATAGCTAGCAAGTCAACTGCTGCATTTTTTGCTCTAGGAATTGAATAAATATTGAATGCATGAAAATTTATTAATAAATCCCAAAATTAATTTTGGTAAGCCTTCAAATGTGGTGATATGCAGTGAATTTTGTTCCAAAATTGTTTAACAACGATTTCAGAATCTCTGTGCACTTTTATATTTTTTACTTTCAATCCTATTGTTTTTTTTAGTCCCTGGACTAATGCTTCGTATTCAGCTATGTTATTTGTGCATTCGAATTCTAATCTACATGAAAGAAAATGTTTTTTTTTATCAATCAAGACACAGCCAGCTCCTGATCCTTCCAACGTTTTAGAACCATCGAAATAAATAATCCAAAAAATTTCTACTCCTATTGAATTTGAATTACTAACTACATCTCAAACTAAATCTACTATGTTACAATCAATCTTATCATCCCATTAGAACTGAAGGAGATCGGGCTGGATATCTAATATACTGGTGGTTCTTCAGCTTGGTAATTTCCCGGTTCCAGTTCAATAAAATAGTTTCCCAACACAGAGTTTACTAGTTCATTCTTTCCTTCCAGTTGAGTCACGTTATATTTCATTTGAGGTTCTCTCAACACCTTTATTTGGTTCTAACATCCTTTATAGGGAAACCACACATGTGACCAATCTGATGTAAAATATCCTTCTAAATTTGCTGACCAATCCCATCTCAAAACCAAACCATAAGCATCTGGGATATCTGCTACAACAATGTCTATGTACTGACATAGCCTCTCATCTGCCAACAAACGGATCAGGAGATCTTCCATTTCTCCTATCACTTTCACTATTGTTCTATCAAATTGAAGAACTTAGCCTATAGTTGGCTTAGGTTGACCATTTATTTACTTGCAAACTGAAAGTGGCATGACATTAATTGATTCTCTTGAGTTCACCAAACAATTATGCACATTGTAATTGAAAATCTCAAAAGTTAGAAGGAAGGTTGGAGTTCTATACTTAGACTTTCCTCCTAAAATTGCTTCACCAATCTCTTCCTCAGGTTGGTTATCATTCTGAGGTTCCTTCGCGGGTGTTTCAAGTGCTTTTAAGAGATTTTCCTTTTGTTGAGGTAGATTGCACATTTCAAACAAAGATATATTTGCTTTAGCCTTTTTAACGTCTTCCACAATGTCATATCCCATTTCATGCTCAGTCAAATTTTTCTTGAAATTTTCAGCTTTATTTTCAATAGACTTTATATGCACATTGACTTTCTTGGGGCTCTGGTTTGAAATAACAAACTCAGGTATGTTAACAATTGGAGTACTATTCTTCATTTTCTTCATGTTCTCTTGAATATTCTTAATCTTGGGAAGTATCAAGTTATCTTCTTTTAATGGGTTCTGACTTCTCATTGCAACATTTGTCTCTGATATTTCTTCTTCATCAGGGAAACCTTCATCTTCTACGTTGAACAAAGAAACACAATCCCATAAGACCGAAGTGTCTTCCTCTTGGGTCTCTGTTGGCTCATTAACCTTCTCTTTCCCATCCATAGTTTATGTCAACTTAGAATCCAACAATTGGTTCATCACTAAAGTCATAGAATTTATCCACTGTGGGCAATTCTTCCCAGAGTGAGGTTGCTGATGGAATGTGCAAAAATTATCCATTCCTACATGTGTCAAATTCATGGCTAAGGGACTATGTGGGGGAGGCTTGGGTTGATTGTTATCATCTCTCTTTTTATAATCAGGCTTGTATTTTTTATGGGCCTCCTTCTCTTTTTCCAAATCAATCACCCTATTTGACAACTTATGCATCATCTTCACCACTCCATCTAACACTTGTGACTGCTCATATTTAGGCTTAGTTAATAATATAGTCTTTTTGTTTCCATAAGTTTTTTCTTCTGACTGCATAGGATAGTGGTCTATACTCTCCATTTCCACCTCCACCTTCTCAACTTCTTCATAAGTATCTACCAAAGTGGGTCTAACCGATCTCTTGACAAACATGGCTAGATCAAGCCCAAGAGCTGAGGTATAATACTCAATTAAGGAATGCTCAAATGGTTTGTCAGCTGCATCGAAGTTGTTCAGGTAGGCAACAAACCTCTAAGTGAAATTATGTACCCTTTCTTTATTTTCTTTCTTTAGGGAAATTAATCCTTTCATTAGAGCTGCATGAGTTTTCTGGATTCCGTATTTGTTTCTGAATAGCATTAGAGGAAATTTGGGGTCTAAAATGGGCCTTATAAGAAAACGTGCCAAATCAATTTTTAGTGAGTTGGAATTCAAGAACCAATAGAATTTCAATAAAATGAGTACCATAATGGTTGAATTGACATATTTGTCATAAAAAACTATTTTTTTTGTTCGTATTTTCGACATATCTCATTGTATTTTTACTCAAATTTCGATCGGGAGAGCTCGTTGGATGCGTAATTTGATTCTACATCCAACAAGTTCCCACACTACATACTTTTGACGGACCTTGCTACCCCAAAAACAATAAATACCTGGAAAAATGTGATGATGATGTCATCATCACGTTTTTCCAGGTATTTCTTGTTTTTGGGGTAGTAAGGTCCATCAAAAGTATGCATTGTGGGTACTCGTTGGATGCAGAATCACATTCTGCATCCAACGAGCTCTCCCGATCGAAATTTGAGTAAAAACACACGGAGATATGTCAAAAATACAAACACAAAAAGTAGTTTTTTTCTTTCTTCCTCCAAAATTAATCATTATTGTTTTATTATTTTAACTATTATTTTATTATTTTCCTTAGGAGGCCCACTTTAGACCCCAAAATTCCTCTAATGGTCTCTCAAAAATATTCCAATTTGTGATTGAGTTTGCTGGCAGGGAAAAATACCATGAAGCTGCTTTTCCCTTCGGTGCATGTGGGAATAATTTGTAGACTACATCTTCATCTTCTGCTACTTGCAATCCCTCTAAATCCAGATAAAAAATCTACAAATGATTATCTGCAAAAAATTCCTTCATTTGGCTCAAACTTGGGTAAATCTTTGTCAAAACTCTGAGGCATAGAATGCAATGGAAGGGTCAAGTTCAAAGGAAATCTAGCCCTCCAAGTAGGTTGTGGAGGTGGCTGATTTGCATTCACATTGGCCATGATTCTGATTGGAGATTTAGGAGGAGACTGGACAGGAGTTCGAAAAGGAGAACAGTGAGGGGAATCTGGCCCCAACTGATTCAAAGGTTGGACAACTTCTTGCAACTTTTTTTCTACCAATTCTTCAAGATCTTCCACCAATAAGGAATCTTCTAATTGAGGACGATCTTTCTTATGATACTCTCTTCTAGGTAAAGCAAGAATAATAGGCAACCCTCCAATCTTCTTTGCATACGCCTTGGTAATCCTCCTTAAATCTTCAACTACTCCGTTATCAATGGGATAGAGATACCCATTTTCTTTTTCTTTGGGAGTGGGTTTTCGAGGAAAACTGGTTTCAGAACTATCACCAGTGGAGTAATCTCAAGAAAATGAATTTCCTCGACCATCCATGCACTGGTGGCCCTCCTTCTAGCACCAAAAACTTTTGAGGCCTAGAAAATTGTAGGTAACAACAGTAGGGATTATCCCCAATAAATGTTCCCAAATAGCTCGTTATTGTTTGGTATGGGGAATCTGTCCGGTTTACGGTCCAGCTACCATAGGTCAAGTAACGGTTAAAGCTTATTTTACCGGTTGCATCCCGGTCCACCGTTTAAGTGTATTTTTAGTTTTATATTTAGGTATGATATGCAAGTGCCTAGCTAAGTGCAATTGATAGAGATAATGAAGAGTGTCACAATGTGATGCACAAGTTCTCACCTCTCGTATTACCTCTTTCGTTTCTAAATCATGAACAGGGAAACAAATTATACTAGTGGTAACTAAATCTATCTATCCTATCCCTAGGGAGCAATACTACAATTAATGATTAGTAATGTACTGTATAACATGCATTTAGAATACTACAGATAGTTGTTCATATTTCAAATACACGAATATAAGTAGACAGATAACCAAAGAGATAGCTCATTCTCAATTCAAACATTCATTACGCAGATATGATGTGGAAATTTCACAGAAATAAACAGGAAAAACATTCACAACATGAAATAATTCGTGAGTTGCAACGATCTCACAGTTCATAGAAACAAGCTAAAACAGAAGTAGTTCACATTCAACCATTCTATGGCCAACATTTGAAGCTCCACGGCGCTTTCTCTAGCCAACAATATAACTCGTTAATATAAGATGAAATAGTTCTCCTTACAATAACATTTCACAAAGATAGTCTGAAAAAAGGTCCCTCAATACATAAATCTTGCCTATATTTATACAAAAAGCAAACCTCTTGAGCTGCTCTCGTTGCCTTTTTGGCTTCCCCTAACTCCTCCTTTACAAAATTTTGTCCTTTAGCTTATCGACTCAAAAAACAAAATAAATACAATATATTACATCATTAATCAAATGTTCTAAATAGTCGAACTAAGATGGCTCAACTTGCTCATTCATAAATTTCTTCCACGCATTGGCATCTGCTGCTATGTTTTCAAAACTAGAAGGTTCTAGAAATCTGATTGTAATTTCATGCTTAGAATCTTGAGACTTTATACCCGCCACTTTGGTCGAAATCAAGTGAAGTTGGTCTTCCAGTAAGTGACTGCTAACTACCACATGTGTTATTTCAGTTTTAAGCACCTCTTCATCTAATCACTTCACTAGATAAATGGCATGTTCATCTTTGTTGCATTGTTCCTACAATTGTTTCAAAAATATTTCATGTTCGGGCAGTACCTCTAGTCTCCTGCTAGCAGAAATATGACACCGATTGTAAGTTTAGAGGACTCTTCTGCAGAATTCTTCAACTGCCTTTTTTACTTGTTCTTTTTTCTTATTAGCATCTTATAATCTTAATCCTTCACTTGTCCTATCACTAGTACCCAACCTATTTTAAAGATTTTTCCATTAGCCCTCCAGAAAATTTTGTTTAACATCAAAGCAATGAACCTATATGGAGTGATGAGGGTGGATGTTTCATACTCTCCAGAAGTCCTTGTATGGAATTGTTTACCTGTGATCATCATTCTTTTAACTGTTTCCACCATATCTAGATTGAGCACCTTTAACCAACTTTCAGTCAAATAGGTTTGTGTTGTTGGTAAATTATAATCCATGGATAAATAGGATGGGCTATAGGCAACATAACCCTGTCTCTTAGTGTTGTCCAGTATCATCCTTGTTACATCTGCCCTAGGAAGAATCCACCCTATCACCTTTGAACATGGGAAAAGTTCAGGTCTGGTAGCCACTTTCATAATGGTTGATCTCTCAATATAGGCATATCTTCAAACCCAACTTCTGAAACACTCTAGTTTGAAATCATTCTATATACCTCTCTCCATTTATACTCTGGCTCAACTCCAGTAATGGCTTTAGTATCTTCATAAATAAGCTCAACTTTGGTTACTATCTCTACTTCTAGTTCCTCCTCAGCTACTTGGGCCTTCTTCTTATGATTTCGTGGCATGTTGTTGTGCTAATGATTAGCCCGTAACAATCATGCAACATGATTTTAGTCTACTTACTCCTAGCAAGCTATGTATTGAAAACAACAATAAAAACAAGCAGACTATTACCATCCCATCAATATGCATGCTGAATAATTTTTCTTCTATCAAAACCACATGTCCTTTTGGATGAGAAACTCTAAAGAAAAGGAAACTTGAAAAACCTATCTTCCCTAACTCTGTGAAAAACTTCTGCTAGGGAAAACTCTAGATCTTCACAACAACCTTGTTTATCTGGGTAGAAAACTTGACTGAGGAAAAAGAAAGAATCCTGAAACTGCAGACCACTAAACCCCTAAAACCCCTTATCATCTACGCATCCCTCCTACATCCCACGGAAACACACCGTCACTTAAGACATGGTCGTGTAACCTAGGTTTTAAAATGATGTAAGAATGAAAGGGGTGGTGCAGATAGCGAAACGCTTGTTTGCACCCTGCCCTTGCTTCCCAAACAAATGTCAACGATGCATTCATGGCTGCATAGAGACTAGGCGAGAAAATAACCAGCCGAATGAAACAGTGTTCACAAATAGACATGTTGAAACCTTAACTAAAGAAAACCCACTGATTTTCAAAACAAAAAACCCCCGCGGGAAATAAATACGTAACCCTATCAAATACATGCGTTGAAAACAAATAATAATAATGGATATATAAAAATTTGAGCGAATCCTACCTGGAGACAATATGGCGGGCGACCTCGACAGACAACAACTTCCACTAGCGAATGATTTGTACAGGCGATCGGCAGCTGCGCAGACTCAAATGGAAAACCTCACGGTGATAATGACGCCTCATATAGACTCTAATGGCTTTATGATCCTGACCGTGGGAGTAGTCAATTAACGTGGCGGTAAAGAAAACAAATTAACCCACCGTTGGAGTGATGCTTCTATGAAAACCCGCAATATCAGATCGACTCAACTCTTCATGCCTGGGACCTCTGACAAAAAACACATCGGCAAACAGAAACACTAACCTATCTCAGTATTAGTTAGAGAAACGTGAAGTCGCGGATAGATTCGGCACTATGCCCCTGCAACGTTAGCCAGCAAAGTCACTAACACCTTCGGCTCATTCCCATATACACAGCCAATATGGCGAGACATTTCACCAAACTTAATCGGATATTGGAGAGTGATAGTTAAGCAAAGACTTGGCTCATCGGAACCGCTCCGTCTAGGTTTCTGGAAGATCGACAAACTACCTCCGATACAAATAGATGAAGCAACATCCAATACGTCAGAGAAAACTTCGGAAGGCTTTCGATGGGCATATTGGGAAGGTAGTGAACTGTGTATCTGATGCATCAGAAAGCTAGTCGACTATGCATCCGATATAAGCAGACAAAAAACTCAATTCTTTCAAAAACAACAAGCCACAGGCAAACTTTGGTAAAATCATGGAAATCCTTAAGCTTTCTAAATACTAAAAGAATAAGGTGGGACCCTAAAAATTTTTTTTTTTTTTTTTGGGGGGGCGGGGCGCGGCGGGGAACAGTTGCAGTTGCAACACCAAGGTGGACACATCCTCAATAAAGGTAGGTGAGGCATAGGGAGAGGAGATGGGCTCTATGTGGCCAGAATTGATAAGTTGTTAGAGTTGGCAGGAAATTTCCTCATATTCCTGAGGGGCTAAATGATATGTAGTAGCGTTTCTGGAAGGCAATCAATAGTGTGCTCAATCGAACAAACACGAGGTAAGATAATTAAATAGTAATTTCACTATTAATATTTTCTTGGAATTAGTATTATTAGATAATAATAATAGTTAAATTTACTATTAATAATAGTTAATTAATTAATAATTAAGTTTTATAACTATAATAGTTTATTGATATCAAAGATAACTATCAACGACCTTATAAATATATAATGGAATAATAATTTATTAATTATTTTACTTTGCTTTAGAATGAAGTTATTTTATTATTACTTTTATATAATTTAGTTAGTTTTATAGATTAGAGAATGGAATTTTACAGATTTAAAATTCAATAATTTATTATCACATTTTATCATATTTAAAAAATAATTAATATTATTCAAATCCAAAACTTAAATAATTAAGTTTACAAAGTAGAAAATGGAATTTTATAGATCAGTTTTCAATAAAAACTTTTTATCCTAACATACTAGGTTTTAAAATTAATTAATACAAAAAATTACAACTTATTTATTTTAATTATAAAAATTATTTTTTAAGTATACAAATTTAATATCATTAACTTCAATATTCACATTTTTAACAAAAATAAGTGAAATTTGTTATATATGTGGGGGTGATTGATTTCAATTAGACTATTTATACACTATATTTTGGAATTATAATGTATATCTAAGATATATTTATGTATAAATATTTAAGAATATATAGTAAGGTAATGATAAATACTTTAGGCTCTAATACATTATTAGATCCATATGAATTAAATTAAATTAAAGTTAAAGTTAATCATAACATTTATTTATTAACAAATGATATATTTGAGATAAAACTATTGTTCATTAAATGCGAATTTGTCTATAACTATTTTAGCTTTTAATTTTAGACAATGTGCAATTATTAAATGCGAGTATAAGCAACTTTGTTGCTAATTTCACTAAGTTTTAACACTTGCACAATAAATTAACAGAAACTTGGACTTAAAAACAGTTATCAAAACTACAACATTCTCTATGGAGACAAGTGGCCAGTATTCAAAGGAACTAGTTATTATGCTATAAAAGTCCTAGGCAATAGAAAAGAGGGGATTATTATGAGGAAAAATAATTCTAGACAGAGCTGCCAAAGATCACCATGAATGAAGGCTCTATAATAAATTCCCAAGATAGCATAGAGCTTCCAGTGAACATCGTATAGCTGTTAGGCTCTGTAACAGAACTGTCAATGAAGCATAAGAGAATGCTAGGTTATGGGATATCTTATTCTCTCTAATACTGGTGGAAACTTGAGGCTGTAGAGGAAATACTTAAAACCCAAGAGTCTGGGAAAGGGGGTGAAAATTGCAAACAAGTTTCAGTGACAGGGTGGTGTGAAACTGTTAAAACTACAATTACGAGATATGCTCTTTACTTAAACCTAACCCATTTTCCAGTGAATATCTTGCTGCATGAAAAGTGTTTATTTGTATGTTATTCTAAATCTGAATGTTGATATAATAGAAAAATTAGTGTATTCATTTATTATTATTCGAGTTATAGTTTTGCTCTACATATACATATGTTAGGTTAACATTTTTCTTTACAATTGAGCAACAGAACCTAGGGTTGTTTAATAGTTTGCTTTACAGTCAAGTATCGAAACCTGGGTAGGGTTTATTTAATGTATTAGAGGCTTATTTGAAAGTTACAGACTAAGTAGAAGATTTTAAAATTGTACATTCTCTAATTTTAGCATTCATTGCATCTATATTCTTTTATGGTTAAACTGCATATTAAAACTACAACCCTAATGGACAAGTTGAAGTAAGGAATTCGTTCATCCAAACTTATTTCTCAAATAACTAGATTAAGGAAATCATAAATAAACAAAAGTATTTACTTATAACTCTTGCCATAATATTTATTCTTCTTTCTTCTACTACAAAGGGTAATATCAGTTTAATTTAATTTGAAAGAAATCTTAGGGTCTGTTAGTGTCAACATACAAAGAAGGTGAAGCAGAACAAACCTTATCAAATCCATTTCCAAAACTACGAACATTTATATAAACTATGAGAACTAATGCTTCTAGTTTCAGAGACCCAACAGAGAATAATGTCTTTTATTTAAGAATTGATAACAAAACGAAAAGAAAAATGAAATGACAAACATAATCAAGTATTAACTCACAAAATCCATCTGTAAACACATATACAGTAATAATCAAAATATACAAGCTAGTTTTCCCATCTCGCAAAGATAGGGTTAATAGTAATAACATTTATGCAAACTCAGAAGTTACAGTTGTGCACCAATTTGGGTAAACAATAAAACAACTAAGAAATTTAAATGACAAAACCCTAGTAATTGTTTACCATTGATGTGGAAGTCGAATGGCTTGAAAAGGTAAACCCCAGCATAGATATCTTATGTAACTTATGGACAATCTTTTGAACCAACTAATAACCCAGCCAAAACCGATAACCCAGTAAACAGTTGAACAAGCATCTAAACAAAAACATTGCCTCCTTTAATGTTTAGAACAAGATAGAACCACCATTTCAAACCTCTAATTACAAGTGGAAAAGGGAAGAAGCTCGTAGAGCAGCCACACCTGCAATTGCAAATTCTGACTCTATTAACATCGCAAGAACAAATAAAAAGCAAGAAAGAATTTTAATATTTAAATGAGTAAGGGTTAAAAAATTTACCTGTAATTGCAATATTGGTTTTTGAAAATGGGTTATTGTGAACACAACCTTTCAATCCTTGGACACCAATCGTATGGACTGAAGAAAAAACAAAATGATAAGTATCATCAAATACTGGGAAGGGGACTTAAAGGAACTGGTAAGTCCCTATTTTCTCATCAACAAACACAGAGTCGAGCTCGAGTAGTGACAAAGTTTCTCTACTGTGGAGAATGGTATTCCAACAGGGTTGTCAAGTATAGAAATCAAATGGTAAAGTCAACCCTAATGATTTCCAGTTGTAAATCATTAGAGAATTTGTAAAAATTTCCTTTCCAATTAAATACTTAATACTTCCACCTTCGTACATAGTTGAATATACAAACCCTCTTTCTATTATAATCTCCCTGTTTTGTGTTAAACCTAGAGCATTGGCTATGTGATAGACCTTATTTAGTATTGGCTTCTTCATAGTAGTGTACTTGCAGGAGGAAAATGAGTTATCTTTGAATCTAAGCAAGTGTGAGGTTTAAACTAACAGGTCTCTATTGATTCTAGGTATTTATTTAAAAATCGTCTAGTAATTAAGGAAAGTGCTTTAAGTGTTGCAAAGCTTTTCTGCTTTGAGGATTTAGAATTTCAAACCATTAGACTAAGACATCATAGTAACTTCCATAGTTTATACAAGTGGAAATATTAAAAACAAGTTATATGAGAAGCATAATCTTTTATAAACAAATAAAAAAAAATTGTTTTAATAGTATATCTTAGGTTTATTACTTAGCTTTATTACAAAATGGTATCAGAGCGAGGCTCACAAAACTGTGACCTATTGGGACACTGTATGCTTAAAAATGTAAAATAAATCCAAGAACATTGATTATTAAATATCTATAAATAAAAAAAGAATATTTATTGTTACACGTAGACAAAACAATGGCAAAACCTGAGTGAAATGTGAGCGAGGAATATGTACTAGAATATATGCTAGCTTTAGAGAATACAAGTCTTTTTGTGGAACTTGGAACAAAGTGTAATGCAAACATGCAGTCAGAGATGTTAGAGACAATTAGGAGTTTGAAAGACTCATATGGAAAGTCTTAAATCAAATAACCTTAAAATTATGAACACTAAAATCAGATCAAGAAGAAATAAATGAACTCATTATCAAACTTTTAATAGAACCGCAGCAGAATAATGGCCAAAACTCTTGTAGTACTAGGAAGAAAAGGAAAGGTGTAGTGCGGGATGATAGTAGTGAAGAAATTACAAAAATCATTCCTGATAATATACAAGACTTTGGGAAAGATAAGGAGAGAAAAGTTGTAAAACAGAAAGAACATCCTGAAGAACTGTAAGGAGAATTCAAGAAGTTAAAACCCCCAACATTTGATGTAGAATCAGAAGAGGCAATTGAATCTTGGTTACTCAATATTAAAAGGTATTTTCAGGTGTATAGGCATGATGATAATTTGAGAGCACGCTTAGTAGTCTTTCAGTTGAGCAAGAAACCTGCACTATGGTGGAATGAGGCCAAAAGTGTAAATAATATATGCGGTAAAGAGTTGAGATGGAAATTTTTTTTTAATAATTTATAAAAATACTTTTCAAAATGGTATTATGATGATAAATCCAAAGAATTCAATGATCTGTGACTAGGAACATTAACGATAGATGAATTTGTAAATAAATTTGTGAATTTACAACGCTATGTACCTTATTTGAAGGAGGAAAAAGCTAAGTTTATAGATTTGTCATTTTTTTATCCCCGTCTTATAAGGAGAAGATTGACTTTGAGATGCCTAAAACCATGGATGAGCAATTAGAAAGGCTAAGTTGTGTTATCAGTTGTTTAAAAAAAGATCAGAAATAACTAAAAATGGAAAAATAAGAAGAATGGGAAAATGGATCAGCATAAGAAGGAATTTAAACCATCACCTTTCCGGAAAGGAGAAAAAAGTCAACCATACTGATTAGAATTATAGTAAACAGCGCGCAAATTCCAGCAGTGGAGTAAAGGGTACTAGTAATTCCAACAGTGGATGGAATAATACGGCTAAAGAGGTTAAATGTTGGGGTTGTAATAGACCTCATCTATATAGAAATTGTCATAATCCCACTAGGAAAATGGCTCCTATAAATATGCTACATGAAGTTTCTACGGTCAATGATATAGCCGGGAACATACCCAGAATAAATGTTTCTTTTGAAAATGGGAAGGCGGATCATCAATCTACCATGTTGGAAGTAGAAGGTAAAATAGAAAATACATATGTTTCTATACTTATTGATTCAGGAGCTAGTTTAAGTTACATTTCACCAAGAGTACTTGAAAAATGTAAACTTAGTAAATAAAAGAAAAATAAGGCATGGTTGGTACAATTAGCAACAGGAATGAAAATGAAAGTTGCTGAAATAGTTAAGGATTGCATAATAAGTTTCAATGGCTTGAACACTACAATAAACTAGAACATACCTCTGTTAGGATCATATGATATTAAGATAGGTATGGAGGGGTTAGTAACTCATAGAGCCATCATTGATTGTTTACATAAAATTTTTGATTGCATGGATGAGGAAGGTAACACGCACATAGTAAAAGGAATTTACAAACATATTTCAACACGTCAAATTTCTGCAGTACAATGAAAAAAATGTTTTAGAAAGGGTTATCAATTGTATGCCATCAAATTTAACAAAATTGAGATGGAAAGTACTAAAACAGCAATGGACTAGTTCCCTATTTTGAAGGAATTCCAAGATATATTTCCTAAGGAAATACTCGAGTTACCACCTAAATGAGATTTATATTTTACCATAGATCTAATGTCGGGTTCAGCACCGGTTTCACGAGCTCCCTATCGTATGACTACTCCATAATTAACATAGTTAAGAATGCAGATACATGAATTATTGGACAAAGGATATATTCAACCTAGTGTTTCGTCGTGGGGAGCACCTGTATTTTTTGTGAGAAATAGAACTTTTAGAATGTGCATAGATCACCGACAATTGAATAAAATGACAATTAAAAATAAATACCCATTACCATGGATAGATGATCTATTTGATCAGACTGGCAAAGAAAAAATCATTTTCAAAAATTGATCTACAATCAGGGTACCATCAGGTCTGGGTTAAAGATGAGGACATCCATAAGGCTGCATTCCGAACCAGATATGGACATTATGAATTTGTGGTAATTCCATTTGTTTTAACAAATGCTCTGGTAACGTTTATGAATATGATGAATAATGTGCTGAGTAAACTTTTAGAAAAAATTGTGTTGGTCTTCATTAATGATATTCTGGTATATTCTAAGAATTAGGTGGAGCATGAAGAGAACTTAAGGAATGTTTTGGAAACCTTAAGGGAACATCAGTTATATGAAAAATTGAATAATTTTGAATTCTATAAAAAAGAAGTACAGTATTTGGGTCATCTGATTTCAGAAAAGGGAATAGCGGTTGATCCGACAAAAATTAAGGCTATATTGGAGTGGCATGCACCAAAATATGTACATGACATCAGATCCTTTATGGGATTAATAGGATACTATTTTAGATTCATAGAAAATTTTTCCAAAATAGCTTATCCTATAACCACTTTACAAAAGAAAAATGTTATATTTATTTGGAATCAACAGTGTCAGGATAGCTTTGAGAAACTAAAACAACTATTGACCATGACACCTGTACTAAAAGTTGTTGATCCATGTAAGTACTTTGGAGTATGCACGGATGCATGTAAGGAAGGTTAGGAGGGATTCCAACTCAAGAAGGCCATGTAATTTATTACGAAACACGGAAACTAAAGGAACGTGAGAAAAATTATGCAGTACATGATTTGGAATTAGCAGCTATTATCAATGCCCTTAATATCTAGAGGCATTATTTAATAGAAAATAAATTTCTATTACTAATAGACAATATTGGGTTAAAATATCTATTTGATCAAAAAACATTGAATGCTCATCAAGCCAGGAGGTTGGAATTTCTGAGTGAGTATGATTTTGACATTAAACAAATAAAAATAAAGGAAAACATTATAGCAGATGCGTTAAGCCAATAGAAACATAACTTGAATTCAGTATTGATTATTAAATATGAATATGAATTCAAAAATCGGTTGAAAGAAGCATCATTTAATGATGAACAATATAGAACTTGGATGAAAGAATTTCAACATAATAATTTTGAAATTGAAGGAAGTCTTTATCAAATTGATACAGAAAGGTTTTTATGGTTCAAAAATAGAATTTATGTGCCTAATCAATACAGTATTAAACAGGTCATTTTTGAGGAATTGCATGACAACCTGTATGCAAGACACCCAAGATATCAGAAATTTATAACATCTTTAAAGCAAGACTTTTACTGGCCAAACATGAAAAAAGAAGCATCTGAATATGTAGCTCGATGTTTTACTTGTCAACAGGTGAAGGCCCTATGCCAACATTCAGTTGGTTTATTACAGCCTATACCTATACTTGAGTGGAAGTGGAAAACTATCACTATGGATTTTATTACTAGGTTACCGAGAACAAAGAAACATAATGATTCTATTATGGTGGTAGTGAATAAATTAAGTAAGGAAGCTCATTTCATACCTGTAATGTCAACTTATAAAGTGGTCAATATTGGTGACATTTTTATGAAGGAAGTTTTCAAGATGCATGGTATACCAAAAATAGTGATCATAGATCGTGATGCTAAATTTACTTCCAGGTTTTGGATGTAATTTTATAAAGAAATGGACATGAAACTAAAATTTAGTACAACCTACCATCTGCAAATCGACGGACAGAAAGAACAAGTGAATCAAGTATTGGAATACATGTTGAGAAGGTATGTGATGAATCAACTAGGTAAATGGGAGGATTATATTCACCTGGTAGAACTTTCATATAACATTAATTGCCAAGCATCTCTCAAAATGAGTCCTTTTGAGGTGTTGTATGGTAGGAGGTGTAAGGTACCTTTAAGTTGCGGCAACTTTGAGGATAGATTGGCTTTAGGGCCAGATATGTTAGCATAAATGGAGGAAATGGTATGACAAATAAAACAAAACTTAAAACAACACAAGATAGACAGAATATTTATGCATATAAGAAGCGAAAAATTAAAGAGTATAAAGTAGGATAACATGTATTCCTAAGAGTGAAACCGAAGGAAATAAAGCTAAGATCAGATATTTGTGCAAAACTGGCACCCAGATATGTGGGACCTTTTAGAAATTCTGGCTAGAATAGGGCTTGTAGCTTATCAATTGGCCTTACCTCCTTATTTAAGAATCCATGATGTTTTCCACATTTCTTTGTTAAAAAAATAGGTTTCTAATCAATCTCATATAATTAATTGGGATAATGTATAGGTGGAACTAGAGGGAGATTTCCACAAGGAACCAATGTGTATTCTTGGTAGAAGAGAAATTCAGCTATGAAAACATATTATTGTACAAGTGAAAGTACAATGGAAACATTACTATGAGGAGGAAGCTACTCAGGAAAGGAAAGAAACTATGAGACAGAACTTTCCTGCTTTATTTCAAAACTTTAATGATACTGATTGATGATATTTATTAAGAACCAAGGATGGTGGAATGTTTTTAGGAGGGGAGGATTGTAACACCCTCTAATTTCTTTTAATATTTTTCATTACTTACTTTTAAATAAACAAGTAAATTAGATTTTATATATAATTGGGAATTGGAAGTTTTAACAGTTGCACAATAAATTGACAGAATCTTGGGTTTACAAACAGTTATCAAACCTACAACATTCTCTATGGAGACAAGTGGCCAGTATTCAAGGGAATTAGTTTTTTTTTATATAAAAGTCCTAGGCAATAGAAAAGAGGGGATTATTATGAGGAAAAAGAATTATAGACAGAGTTTCCAAAGATCACCATGAGTGAAGGCTCTATAATAAATTCCTGAGATAGCACAGAGCTGCAAATGAACATCGTATAGATGTTAGGCTCTGTAACAAAAATGTCAGTGAAGCATAAGAGAATGCTAGGTTCTGGGATATATTATTCTCTCTAATACTGGTGGCAATTTGAGGTTGCAGAGGAACTACTTTAAAACCAAGATTGTGGGAAAGGAGGTGAAACTAAGAAAGTTAAATTACTAACACGTTTCAGTGGTAGGGTGGTGTGAGACTGTTAAGACTACACTTACCATATATGCTCTTTACTTAAACCAAAACCATTTCCTAAATTAATGATATTGTTATTGGAAAGTGAAATGAACAGAAGGATTCACGGGACAGAGGTGTTGAGGAGAGATCGAAGAGGTGAGACGGGCAGGGTTTGAGCGTGCAGTGTTTGGTTCAGTGGGGGTAGGGGTTGCGAACACCCCCCCCCCATGCAAGCATGGAGGCAACCGCAGCAAGGTGTCAAACGTCAGAGGAAGGTAGCGGCTGCAAGGCACATCGGGAAAAAGGGAAGGAGGGGAAAGGTGAGGGGAAGAGATAAAGCCTGGGGGGATTCCTCTTGAGGGATCAGACGATTCTGGTGGTCCATATCCGATGAGAATCAATTTGAGGGAAAATAGAGATGTGGAAGGAAAAATCCTTAATTGGGAAATTTGTGGGGGTTTGGCCCAAGGAGAAATATCTGGTTCGATGGATCCAAAGCACATGGAGTCCAAAGGGCCACTATGACCTACAGTTGGGAGCAAAGGGTTTCTTTACCATTATCTTCTTCAATCAAGAAGATCGTGATAGGATCTTGGAAGGACGGCACTATTTTTTCTTCTTGACAGGGCTTTAAATTCGACCTTGGAAGGAGCATTTCAACCCTAAATCTGAAGATCTGACAGTAGCCCCGATGTGGATCCACTTGGTTGGTCTCCCCAGGGAGTACTGGGGTATGGAAATCTTACACGATATTGGTAATTCAATCGGGGAATTTGTGAAAGTTGCTGAGAAAACTAGGCTCCAGAGGTATAAACACATATTTCATTAAATTTGTAATTATTTAGTGGATCTAGAATTTAGAACTTCCGCTAGATTGAGTTCTTTCAAAATGAAAAAAGTCATAGCCATTGAATCTTTACATAATTTCTATTAATATTATTTATAGTTTGTATTAAATGTTAAGTTGATTAAATTATTTTATAACATAATACCAACATTGTATTTGTTATTACAACAATTATAAATATTGTCATAGTAATTAATTTTGTCTTTGTTGAATATGTTGTTTTATTTTTCGAAGTTAGCACCACTTATAATCAAAACGAGAAAATATTTTATGACTTTAAAGTCTAAGTTTTACCCTTGTAATGATTAAAATAAATTCAGAATTAAAGTGGCAACATAATTTATTATTATTATTGTTGGTAGTGGTAGTGTATTAAAAACTAAGTTGATGAATGTTTACTTTATGAATGATAGATTAACGTGAGAAATTTCTTACCTATAAATTTATTTAATGATATTGATGATATTAAATCATCACTTGTTTATTAATATTAATTATTTTAACAATCAAAATCAATTATGAACTAGAAAAGCATTAGTGCAATACAGTTTGATTTTTTCATATACAAGAGGAAAGGGGGAAAACCAATTGAATTAATTATTGCAAGAGTTCATTATTTATTTATGAAGTATTTGAACAATGTGTTTAATTGAAAAGAGCATATTTATATTGAAAATATAGATATCTTACAATATTTATATTATCATTAGATTTTAAATCATCTATTAATTTATGTTAGGGCACGGAGGAATCGAACCACCATTGTCCTGCTTGTAATGCAGGTGCTCTTCCATTGAGCTAGCACCCTTTAAAACATGAGGGGAGAGGGATTGTGTTAACACCTGAATTACACCTTTCTAATCCTCTGTGACAAATCAAAATGATGAAAATCTTAGGCTTTGATTCTTTCAAAATGATGAAATTCTTAGACTTTGATTCCTTACATAATTTCCATTAATATTATCTATAGTTTGTATCAAATGGTAAGTTGATTAAGTTTATTTAATGACATTAATATTGCATGTGTTACTATGATTAAGCGATTGAATTATAATTTGATATGGTAACTAGTACATTGTTGGTGTTGAGTTCCTATACTAGTAGAAGGTTGGCAATATTTTAGAATGACCCATTTAATAACTATTTAATGACATAATATAAATGTGTTTGTTACTATAACAATTTTAATTCTCGACGTAGCAAGCAATATTGCACGTGTTGAGTATCATGTTGTAATATATTAGAAGGTTGGCAACATTTTATAAGTGACAAGAAAAACTATTATATATTAAGTGTTACCATGCTAAGTTTATTATTTTAACGATAAAAAACAATTATACGTTAGAATAGAAATATAATTTATTTATATTACTATTATTTATATTTTCTAATAAAAGTTAAGTTAATCAATGGTTATATCACAAAAAATTGATTGCAGAAGATTTTTTTACATATTCTTATTAAAGTTATTTAATGACATTAATAATCAATGTTTGTTGCTATTATTATCTTGGAATTTCATTTAATTGAAATTATGTTAACTAATGTGTCTAGGTTGAGTTACCATAGTAAGTCTAAGTCTTTTTTGAGTATGATGTTTTATTTTTGGAAGATGACACCACTTGATAGAGGACAAGAGAAAATATTTTTATGACTTAGAGTAAACTAGGTTTTATCATGGTAATGATTAAAATAAGTTATGAATTAGAATAGAGACATAATTTATTATTATTATTGGTGGTGGTGGTGGTGTATTAAAAACTAACTTAATGAATGTTGATTTTATGAATAACATATTTATGCAAGAAATTTTACCTATAAATGTATTTAATGATATATTTTGATTATCATTAATATTTATATTTATGTATTAAAATAAAAGTCACCAATATTTGACAAGTGAATTATTAATAATTTGTGTAAGAAATTTCTTACATAATATAAAGTTATTTAACTTATTAATATTGTGTTGTGACTATTATTAACTTATGTAGTATTGACATTAAATGTTAATACTTGCCTATTGATTTTCAGGATTAAGCTATGTGAAAGCTTTTCAAACCATAATTAATTTTACATTGTTCCCCTCACAATCATGCGTGGAGTGCCCACTTGAAATGTTGGTTTGAAAAACTCACTAACAACTTAATCCAGAAAATCATTCATAATGATGACAAACTATGAAAGGCCACACTCTGAAAATGTTACTACTTTGTCTTCGTTGAGTATAAGATATTGCACTAGTACAAAGTTTGCACCACTTTAAAGTCTACATAAGAAAATATAATATTTATTAGAATTCAATAGAGTAGAACAATTAAATTTATATCAATTATAATAACAACTAATGGGGAAAAGTCACTTCAAACCTTATTGCAAGTACCTTAAATTTATTCACAGAGGAAGTCTAGAAGATGTTTTAAGGTTCATTATTGAATATGATTATGCACATTTGATATAGTGACATTTTGAGTTTATGTAAAAAACAAATTGAAAAGTTAAAAATTGAAAGGTGTTATATAATTCACATAAAGTACCATCACATGAATTAACATAGAATTTGAACCAAAATTTTCATATTAGCAAATAATATAAAATTCCTCAAAAAAGTTTGAATAGAATATTTGATATACAACCAACATTGAAAAGTGTTTCTTCTTGTATATTAATAAATCATTCAAAGAGAAAATTACATTCATGAATCATCTCCACCTAATATCCTTATATTTAGTCAAGCAAATCAATGACAACTTGTACACCACATTTATTTATCGTGGTCTTTCTGCAATATTCTTTCTTTTGCATCCATACCCAAACTATGGTATTAACTGGAATAGATCCAAGTCATGTGTCATCAAGGTTTGGTACCCAAATCATCTCAAGATTTACATGAAGAGTCTCACTTTCATCATTCTGGAAGATATATGAGGTGGTGTTTGCCATCCAAATCATCTCTCCTTCATCCTCAGTTCATGATATAACTAGCAACATCTTTTCTTTCTCAACTTAAATCATAGGATTGAATCTTGGCTTTAGCTTGTTGCACTTGGGTCCAACATATACCAGTTCATCCGTCACATTATCAAAATCTCCATCCATAATACTTATATTACATGCAGTGCATTAAATCTCACATGGATTAAATTGTCTTTGTGATGCAATGTATTTGATGATAATGTCTAACATGAATTAAAGCTAACATGATGTTACTACTTAATGATTGATTTTTTGGATTAAGTTATTTGAAATCTTTTCAGTCCACAATGTGTTTTCCATGGTTCCCGTAACAAGCATGGGTGGAGTGTCCACTCAAAATGTTGGTCTAAAAAACACACACAGTTTAACCCAAAAAATCAATCACAATTATTACAAACTGATAAAATCTGCACACTCAAAATGTTAGTACTATATTTATTGAGTATAAGTTAATATACAAGTACAAAGTTGGCACCACTTTAAAGTCTACACGAGAAAATATAATTATGAATTTGAATGCCACATAGTAGTACAATTAAATTTATATCAACTATAATAACAAATAATAGGGAAAACTCACTTCAAACCTTATTGCAAGTGCCTTACATTTATTCACAAAGCAAGCCTATAAGATGTTTTAAGGTGCATTCGCATAAAGTATCATCACCTGAATTAACATTGAAGTTGAACCAAAATTTTCCTATATGTAGCAAATAATATAAAATTCCTCAAAAGGTAGCTTGAAGAGAATATTTGATATACTACAAACATTGACAACTTTTTCTTCATGTATATTAATTAGTCATTCAAAAATCAAAATTACATTTATGAATCATCTCCACCTAATCTCCTTATATTTTCTCAAGCAGATCAAGTACAGCTTGAGGATGAAGATTTCCACAATTAATCTTAGTGACAAAGAGAGTTTATGGAATTTAATCGTGTGTATTGAAACGTCCCTAAATTTCGAGTGGACACTCCACCAATCATCAGGGGAACAAAATGAAAAGCTCAAAGTGGTATTGAAGAGAGTGAGCAAAAGCTAATAATAAATAAGGTAAGGGTTGTGTACATACATTAATGAATATAATTATGCACATTTGATATAGTGAGATGTTGTGTTGATCTAAAAGACAAATTGAAAAGTTAAAATTTGAATGGTGTTATCTAATTTGCATAAAGTATCATCACATGAATTAACATTGAACTTGATGTGAAATTTTCATATATGCGGTAAATAATATAAAATTATTCAAAAAGTCACTTGAAGAGTATTTATTATACTACAAACATTGAAAAATGTTTCTTCATGTATACTAAAAGTCATTCAAAAAGAAAAATTACAATCATGAATCATCTCCACCTAATCGCCTTATATCTGCTCATGCAGATCAAGTACAACTTGTAGACCACATTTATTTATCTTGGTATTCCTACAATATTTTTTCTTTGGCACCCATGCCCAAACTATGGTATTAATTGGAATAGATCCAAGTTCTGTGTCATCAGGATTTGGTACCCAATATTGTTCTAAAATGTTTCCCTTGTATTTCCCTAAGCTAGGTTGCCACCAATCAATATTTACATCAAGGGTCTCACTATAATTGTCCTAGAATATATATGAGGTGGATTTTTCCATCCAAATCATCACTCCTTCATCCTCATTTCTTGATCTAACAAGCAACATCTTTCCTTCTCAACATCAATTCTAGGATCGAATGTTGGCTTTGGCTAGTTGCACATGGGTCCAACATATACTGGTTCATCTGTCACATTATCAAAATCCCCATCCATAATACTTGATATTTCATGGAGTGCATTACCATCGACGTTAAAGTTTTTCCTCGTCTTGGGCGAAAAATCATCAGAAGAGGAATCCAAGGGTGTATGGTCATTGTAGATTCCATCTAATGCATCAAGAACTCTTATCCAATCCTCTAGTTTTGTATTACATTCCTCTGTAACAATTGGTTAATTCTCATTTCCAAAAGTATATTTCCACATTTTTACGTATGATGTTATTCATTCCTTTAGTTATTTTAAATAAACATCATTGTCTTTGGGACGTAAGAAACATGGCTTCTCTATGGGAAATATAGGTCGACCTTCATCATCTATATTCCAAAACTCAATTGGTTTTGACCACTCAATGTCTCTGATGGATTCTTTATACCTCATAATTGGAACATCATTTAGTACAAGAAATTGGAAGTACTGGACATTAAGATGTTCAGCTACTTGTTGTAATCTCACAGATCACATAAGGTTACCAATAATACATACTAAAACATACATATATATAAACAAAGACAAGAGATAAGAACAGATACTTACTGGAGCCGAAGGAGTTGTTTGTTGTTGTGGTTGTGGCTATGGTTCTATCGGAGGAGGGTCGGCTCTCTTTGCGGTCGGAGGTTTGATAGTTATTTGGACCCGACCAGTGGGCTTGACCGGGGTGTCCTCCAACACAAATGTACTTATGTAGAGGTTGAGCTCATAGTATTCCTCTTTCTCTTGGTCGGTGAGTGGCTCTACAATTGAAAAGTCGACCTGTGTTGCTACCTCTAGTACTGGTATTTTTATCTTCACCTATCGGGTCAACTCTCGGAATATCTAGTGGACAGATGGATAGTAGTTGAGAGCGTTGGCCTTGGGGTCCTCGCCCTGCATATATCAGACCGACGTATGGTCAAGTTCTAGCTGGATGTGAGAGTTCGCAGGTAGGTTTCGTTGGATGTTATGAGGCACCCTCCATATAGTCATGCGAACCTTTGATTGTTGGAACCAATTTTCCTTACTGCAGCTCATGTGGGGCTCCTTTCTATGAGAAGGGTTTAAACCTGTTGATGTCGAACTTGGTCGGTTCCTGAAAGACTGGACTTCCTTCTGGACAGATATGGTACATCACGATCAACAGGATGAGGGAGGCGAACTTGATGATTCCTCCCATCTCTTGGCATCGCTCGCAGATGGTTTTGATCATGTTGGCGACATAATCTCCCCATATATATATTTGACCGTCGGTTGCAATTGTGTCAACGACCTCCAGCATTTCCAATTTGAGGTCGCTGCCTCGACCGGCCAATGTAAGTGTGATTGCGATTATTTTAGCCACAATATGTGGCATTCGTGTTGCAATATGCCCGATCATAAACCCTTTGGAATTTTTCCCTAACGACAATCCCGTAAGCTCTTGGACCAACCCTTCCTTAATTCCAATTGGTACAGGGTTTCCTTGGTTAGACAGGCCAGTGAGTTTGGAGATGACATCCCTGGTAATGTCGATCGGCTCGTCAAAGTAGAACTGAGCGTTGTGGTATCAACTGATGATGAATTTTATGGCCACTTCTTTTGTCCCACCAAAGCTGGCCATCATGGGTGCGTTGGGATAGTTAAATATGGTGCTTCGTCGAAATTTTTTAGTGGCTTGGGTCATTTTCTTGTCGACGAAGGCCCACTCTTGAATATCGGTCCAGAGTCTCTACCATGGGCCCTCTTGCACTTTGGTGTTCTTGATGTTTTTCAACATGCGGACCAATGGTGTATCCACAGCCTGGAGTTATTTGGCTTTGGTCGATGCTCGGGTTAGTTTGGGGGCCATGGTGTCGAATTGGTCGGGGTTATTACAGGGTTCGTGGCTTTTAGTCGACTGAGTGTGTGAATGCTCTGTGTGTAAAGGGTGTGGTGAATGAACCTTCGACGGTCCAGTATTTATAGGTGATGGTGTGATTGTGTGTGGGAATGAATGTATTAATGGCGGACTAGATAGTCCAGCTCCAATACTTGAGTGTGGAGTAATGGTGAACTGCTTTCGGCGCTTGAGGTCATAAATGCGCGATGGGACTTTTGAGGTTGTCGGCCGGTGTCGGTGCTGAGAACGGTCGACCAGACTTGTCGATGAAGATGGTCGAAGATGATGATGTCGGTGGTCAAAATAGTGAGTTCCTATCATGTTTTGTTGTGTCGGGTGTATTACTTTGTTTTTGGAATTTTCAGCTTTTTATGGGTTTTGTTTTCCGGTGAAGGTTGTTATATGAATTTTTTTTTTCAGTTTCTGTAACGTTTTAGTTGAGCTCCATTAACGAGCTTCTAAAATACTAGGCCCTACAATGTTTTTAGTCGGACTGAACCATTGGGATTTATTTCTTCAACAACTTAAGGTCCCATCCATTATGTGTGGAGTTTCTTAGGTTTTCCTTTGACTCAACTATTATAAAGTAGGGCAAGGTCATCGACCGACAGGTTTTTGCTTTTGATGTTGCTGTCGTGCCATGATTTCTGTTGTTGCTTATGAATTTCTTGGTGTTGTATAGCCATGAGTCTGTGTTCTTCCAGTTTGATGAGTTGAAATAGTCGGTCCTTTCTTGCATGTTCGACATCGACATGTAATAATTGTGCAATAATAGGTGCCTACTGTCGTAAATGTAGAGGGACGACTGCTTCTTGTCCGTAGACTATTCGAAAGGGGTTTTGGTCGATCGGCCGCTTATAGGTTGTCCTGTATGCCCATAATACTGCAGGGATTTTCTCGTCCTAGTCATCTTTGTCGGTATTGCATATTTTGGTTAACCCTTTTGTCAATGTTTTATTGAAAGCTTCAATCGTGTCGTTCAACTGAGGGTGATATGTTGTACTTCATCGGTGGTCAATGTGAAATTGGTCGGTCAAATTCTTAATAGTTTTGTTGATAAATTGTGTGCCTTGGTCGCTGATCAATGTTAGTGGGCATCCAAATCGAGTGATGATGTTCTCGTAGATAAACATAGCGGCTACCTCACTTGAACATGTATCGATGGGTTCATCTTCTACCCATTTAGTGACATATTCTACTGCTGTGATAATATATCTTGCACCTGATATTTTGGCTGGGATAGGAAATGGTCCTATGAATTCTATAGCCCAGATTTCGAATGTGAGACTAGGGTTTATGGATATCAAGGGAATTTCTGTGCTCGGGAGAGGTCAACCAAGTCATTGACATCTGTCACATCGACTAACAAAAATTTTGCAATCTCTGTGGAGTGTCGGCCACCATAATCCTGACTGTTGAATTTTCCTTGCAGTTGTGTCTGCATGAAAATGTCCTCCTGCAGGTCCATAGTGTGCTTAATGCATGATTTGGACTCACTCATGGTCAAGTACACACCTTCTGAGAATGTCATCTAACCCTATTTTGTATAGAAATCCATTGATGAGGCTGTAGGGTGCAGCCTTCATAGCTAAGATTTGTTTTTTCTTGGTGTTCATACCTTCTGGTGCCTGACCTGTCTCTAAGAACTGAGTTATTTATTCCAGTTCTTCTAGTACTGCTTCTATGCAAAATAGATGTGCATCCGGTAAGTTGTCGTCGACTCTGGTCGGTTCCTCCCCTGTGTCTATGCGGGATAGATGGTCGGGCCCGACATTTAGCTTTCCTGGTCGGACAACGACTTCAAACTCAAATTCTTGAAAAAGAAGTAAGCAGTGAAAAATTCTCCCATGATGAAGTGGTTTATTGACAAGGTACTTCAGGGCTTGATGGTCGGTATAGAATGTGAAGGGGTTGGATAAAAGGTAATGTGGATACTTTTGGAGGGCAAAGACCATACCTAGGGCTTCTCTTTTGGTGGTTGAATAGTTTCTTTCAGCCTTATTTAATTTTCGACTGCTGTAAAATATAGGGTAATCCATCCCATCATCCCCTGGTTGAGTTAGGATTGCTCCAATTGTTATTCCCGATGCATCGATATGCACATGAAATTTGGTTGACCAATGTGGAAATTTTAGAATAGGGGCTTTGACTAGTTTTCTTTTCAGTTTGTCGAAGGAGATCTGGCATTCCTCTGTCCATTTAAACTCTTGATCATCCTTTAGTAGTTCTTCTAGAGGGTAGGTCATATCTGAATAGTGCCTTATGAATTTTCTATAATAGCATGTATGGCCAAGTAACACCCTGACTTGTTTGGGGTTTATTGGTGGTTTCAGGTCGAGGATAATTTTAATCTTGGCAAAGTCAACCTTGATACCTTCTTTACAGACAATATGCCTTAAGAGTATGCCTATGGGAGTCATAAAGATACATTTCTTAATTTTCAGGGAGAGTTGAATCTGTCGACATCTCTCCAGCATAATTCGGAGCCATGTGCAGTGATCCTTTAAGGTGGAGTATATTGTCTAGTCGTCGAAGTATACTGCCATGGTCTTATATATATATTCTTGGAAGGTCTTGACAACATTTCGAGAAAACACTGCAGGTGCATTCTTTAACCCAAAAGGCATAACTCTGTAAGCAAAGGAACCAAATTCACACATAAATGTTGTCTTCTTTTGATCTTCTTTTTCTATTGGGACTTGGTTATAGCCTGAGAATCCATCTGTAAATGAATAGCATTCATGGCCTGCAACTTCATTCAAGATTTCATCAGCATAAGGGGTGGGGAATGGATCTGTTAGTGTTACTTTGTTGAGCTCCCTAAATTCGACACAAATTCTTAACCTTGTCGGGTCATGTTTCTTGGGCTGTACGACCATTGGGCTTGCCCATTTCGACTGGTCGATAGGGTAAATTATTCCTGCTGCTAACATGTTGTCGATTTCCTTTTTAACTATTTCCTTGTACTTGTGGGCTAGTTTATAAGGTCTTTTCTTGACAGGTCGAACATCAGGTTTAGTATCTATTTTCATTTCTCCCATTTCGTGTACTAGGCCTTTTAAGTCTTTATAGTCCCTGGAAAAGACATCCTGGAATTCTCTAAGTAAGTTTACGATTTCGGTGGTCTGTTGTTTGTTCCAATAGTCACCAATTTTTGTGATTTTTGGTCGGTCGTCGTTTCAAATGTCGACCTCTTTAGTTTTCACTTTGGCATCTAGCCACTCTGCTGCTTTAGCTTCATTGATCATCCGACTGCCTTCTTTGAACTGTGAAAATGTGACAGGGAAGTTGGCTGCAGTCATTCTGTCGAGGTCTTGTTTGTCAGTGGTCTCGACTTTCAGTATTGAGTGGATAGGTTTTGTTGTTTCAACATGGTTGGATTTCCATCGGAAGCTCTTGCCTTCTGTGTGTTCATTTTTTAATTGTATACGGTTCGACTCGATTTTCGACTCAGTTTGTATATTGTTACAGTCCTTGATCTGTCAAGGGTCTTGGTAGGGTTGTTTTTCGGTCGGTTGGAGAAACTGTTTGATTTGCTGTGCTGTCTCAGCCAATTTTTCATTTTGAGGTATGAAATGGAAGTCTTTGATAAAGTTTTCCCTCAGTTCATGCCAGAAGAAGGTTTCACCTCTAGCTTCCTCCATCTTATACCATTTATTGGGTAAGTCGGCTAGGGTTGAAGGGAACAAATGTGGCCAGGCTCACTCATCTTTGTATCCAAGTCTTCTCCACTCCTTTTCACAAGTTTCAACGTGTTCCTTTGGGTTTTGACCTTGGGTAAAGATAGGGATTTGGGCTTGCTGGGTTAACTTCTTTCCACCAAACCGTTCGACAAAGTAAGTCGAAGAAGTGGTCCAGGTCTGTAGTTTTGTTTGATGGGTGTCCCACCATCTAGCTGCTTGACCGGTAAACGTTTCAACTAAGCTTTGAATTCAACCATGTTCTCCAATATTTTAGATACTTGTTCAATGTGCATGACTGGGGATTCCTGCTCCTTATACCTTGGTAGTTGTGTAGTGTTTAAGTTGGTGGGTTGTAAGGTAGGGTGGTCCCTTACTTTCTTTTCAAAGATTTTGGGGATAATTGAAACTATGAAGCACTGTCAGGTGGGTTTTTTCTGTACTTTTTGTATAGCCCAGCACCCTCTTGCTTGTGTTTCATAATTTTCCATCTCCCAGTCATACAGTTCGGAATCTGAGTTATAATCAATTGAGTCTTGGTTACCTAAGTGAAGTTCCCCATGGATGTTTGGTTCTGTATAGTCCGTATTGTTGTGAATCTGGTAAAGTTGTCTGACATCGACTTCCTCATCAATAGGTTCCGTCCAAGGCTCTCCTTGGGATGGATGAATGGGTACAATGACTTTGTGACCATTCCCTTATAGCTTGATTCGTTCCTTATCTAAAGATATGGATGCTTTCATCTTTCTTCCCCAAGTTCGACCAACTAGTGCTGGGAAGGATCTAGATCCTTTTTTTGGGTCAATAATTTCAAAATCAACCTTGGTCGAGATTCCTTTAATGGTCGTGTCGACATTTTTCCAAACCCCAATGGGTTCAATGAGGCCTTGGTCGGTGAGTTTCAGGTAAATGCCTGACTCGTAGAGTCGAGGGCTGCCCATCTTTTCCCATGTATTCCGGGTCATGATATTTACTTGGGACCCGAAGTCAAGCACTACTTGTCGGACGTGGTAACCTTCGATTTCCAGGTCGACAAGTCGGTCAACATCGTTTTTGTCTTTTTGGTTCAAGCTGCAGATGTTCTTAGTTTGTTTTGTGGGGTTGGTACCTTTTATTTCATGCAACAAGTCGATGAACTGAGCTACGGATTTGTCTGTTTGAGCGAGTTGGATTAATTGATGTATTGTGGTGGGTCGACTGTTAATGATGTCTTCTTGTCATGCAATGTCGTGAAATATGTGGGTGGCTGCTTGATATGTTTGTTTTTCCTTTATAGGATCAGGATAACCATGTGTGTCTTTAATCTTACTAATTAGAGGGTTATCAGGTCCTATTTTTGTGCCTTGTTGAGTGACAATATGTAAATTTTTAGTAGTTATTACATCGTGCTTCTGGACACAAGACAAGACATTAACATTTTTCTTGGTATTAATTTTCTCTAACATAGTAGGACAATCCTAAAGGGAGTGATCGCCTACTCCATAGTGGTTACAGAAATTAAGATTAGTCTTGTATTTGTACGGACAGTCGGCATACCAGTGACCTTCTTTGTAACATATGAAGCATTGGGTGGGTCGATGCGGGCGTATGTTCCGATTCCCAGGGAATCGACCTCTTCCTCCATAACCTTGGCGTCGATTGTCGTACCGGCGCTCATATCATCGGCCGTTGTACCTTTGTCTTTTTTGTTCATTTGGTGGATTGTTTTTCTCGTTATTTTGTGCCACTGCATTTGTTTGGTATACCACATGATATTTCTGTCGATTCTTCAGGTTTAACTGACAGTCGGCGGTGTTGTGAATTTTGGTCTCGCAGATGGCGCACCAAGAAGCCTTGCCGTTTTTCATGTTAAACGGCCAGTCTGATGTAGAGTGGTCTCCGTGTTCCTGGTAAATGTCACAAAATGACTTAGTCTGGACAAAGTGGACGTCTTGTCGGCTATATTCTTGTCAACAGTTATCTTTCGAGTGGCCATTTGTTGAGCACTTGGTGCACCAGATCTCCTGATTCTTGAGGCTGAGCTCCTTCAGAGACTTCTGTACATTCTATAGCTGTTGTTCTAGTCTGTGGTCCATGGGGTATACAGATATGTCTTCGTCCATTTCAACCTGAAGAGCTTTTGTTAGCGCATCCTCATACATTTTGAACATCTCCAGACTAATATGTCGACATACTTTTGGCTATAGTCCTGCAAGAAACCATTGAATTAGTAATTGTTCATCAATAACGTAATCCAATTGGCTCTGGAAATATTTCCACTGCTTGTCGTAGTCGCGGACGGTTTCTCCTAGCTTTTGTGAAGTGGTTTTAAGTTTCTTCGCGGCCAGATGTTTAGCATCGGGATTTTTAAAGAAGGACAATAATTGTGCCTTAATCTTGGCTTTTTTCGCTCTGGGTTGTCTTTCCGAAAAGTTCATGTACCACATCAATGCCCTTTTCCTTAAGGCTCCTGTGAACTGGGCCACTTGTCGGTCTTCATCTGTAACCTGGTTGGCTTCCTAGGTCAACTCGCAGATGAACCAATGTCGTCGGGGGTCTTCGTCTCCCTCATAAAGAGGAATGTGAGCGGAGCCATGACCCATGTCTGAATCACTTTCACTGCTCTCAGAAGTTAGCGGAGGTGGAAGTGGAGGTGGGCTTGGTGGTGAAAGTGATGGGGTTATTGATGTAGTCATGCCTACAGAATTCTGGTCGACGAAACTTGCGCTCCCGTCGGTCGTCGAGTCTTCGTCGACTTGCATTCGGTTGATGTCGAATTCTACTGTCGATGGTCCACTGCAACTTTGTGATCGCAGGTCTAATTGTTTGATTTCTTCTAAAGATGTACTTGGCGGGGGGGGCACTCCTTCATGTGTCGGTAAGAGCAAGTGGATACTTCGGAGGGAGGGTGCTACTTGAAACGTCACCCAGTTTCCTTCCAGTGGTCGATGTATAATAAGGTGTCGACCAGTGTACATTTTGTCGCCTTGTCGGCTCCATATGCTGAAGTCACCAGCTCGTAGTCAGAGGTTGTATTCGACAATAGTCTGTATTATAGTATGTGGATTTGTTGGGGAAAGGGTTATTCCTTCATCGGGAGCTCTTATTTGGAGAGCTTCTGGCTGCTCTATAAACACTTCTTCCTCCTTAGTGGACACCTCTTGCTCTACGCCCTCTTCCTGTCGGTCATGACCCGACTCTGGCGGATTCTCTTTGCGGTCATTCTCCCTAGGGTTTTTTCCTCTGTGCAGCTTGGCGGCTCTTTCACGTCTTGCTTCCCTTCTCTACTATCTTTCATCCCTTTCCATTTTTTGAATGTCTGACATACTTTCATATGATACTATTCTCTTAGGGTCCTCTTTAGTCGACTTCTCATCACTGGTGACTGATATCGGATTCTGGTTGACTAGGATCCACTATGCTCTATCTTCGACACATGACCGGCTACCCCCCCATAGCCTACCCGATGCTTTTAGAAATACCGAATAGTTCGATCTATTTGCTTAGGAAGTATTCCCACTCCCTTTCTGCAATGAATTTCTCCCACTTCTTCTACTTCTCCGCCCAGTTAGTGTTTGTTGGTTGTTCGAGGAGTGATGGACGAGGTTCGACGATATGTGCCACTCCTTTTTCGATGAAGAATTTGAATAGCAAGGTCGGTAGGGAACACAAAAATTGGTTAGTGAAATCTGTGTAAAAATTTTCTCTGACAGTTTCCACTAAAGTTCTGTCTTCAACTACTTGTTCCTCACAGAAGTCGTCGGTGATTTTCTCGAACCACTCTGACAGATTTGTTCGGCCTCCTCGGATCAGTTTTTGCAGTAAATGTTCTTATTTAGTTTCGTTCAGATTTCTCATCCAGAATTTGCTTCAAGAGTTGTGGCACTGATTCGACAAAATTTTCATGTGTCTCTATGAAAAATCCTTCTTTGGCTTCAGCGACTGTTAATCTGTTCCATCGTACGTAATTTTGCAAATAGTTGGCAATTTTACGTTCCCACCAGTCCTTGATCTCCTGCTCTGGTATCATATGTGAGCAGATATTTCAGGCATGTACTACCAGCAATGGAACCAATGTTGTAATCTCACAAATCACATAAGGTTACCAATAATACATACTAAAACATACATAAATATAAACAGAGACAAGAGATAAGAATAGATAGAGTTGAACAGATTATATTATTATAGTGAGTCCATACAATGAAGAGAACTGAACTAAGTTCTCGTTTGGCTCAACAGCCTAATATATCAAATTTACAAACAGTTACAAAATAACTACCTATCGGTTCGATGAACCGACACGACTTTTAGTTAGCCGACCTAATCTTCCAGTTTAGTCGGCCGACTGAATTAGTCGGTGGATCGACTAAGTCATCCCATCGACTTAGTCAGTTGATCAACTAAGTCGGTCTTCGTTCAAGTTGACTTTGCCGACTTTCTCCTTCTACACTACTGCATTTCCCCCTCCTTGATGTACCCATTAGGAAAACTTTTTAAGTCATACACTTTGTCAATAAGTTTAGGTGGAAATCCTCGTTTTTCTTATATTGTGCGATATGTATCCATCATCTCAAGTAAAGAATATATATCTGTACTTTTCAAGTTGGAAGACATTCTTTCATAGGTTCCATCTATGTATTCATGGGTGTGCCCCACAATCAAGAATCCAACCTCAATAGTGATGAAGACACCAAG
>LPNX010634783.1:459493-498737 GCA_001517045.1 Pseudotsuga menziesii
ACATTTTATGCATCTATGTTTTCTAACTCTTCCTGAGTATAAGGGGGGGTGTTGGAGACATTTACCTTCATACTCACTCCTCCGGTCAAATTGGCCTAGTTAAACCACTATCCTAAGTTTAATTGACATCAGTGGAGCATTAATTACCATCATCCCAGTCACTCCCATGCCTACCTATAGTCAAGGAGGCTAACTTAGCCTTTCCTACAGTCAAGGAGGCTAACTGCAGCACTCTAGGGGTGATCTGTGTGACATTCATGCACCTAATTGCTAACTGGGGGTTACTTTCATTTCAACCAATCAGTTACAGTCAGTTAAGGTGCCTCCATGCATTAAATATATTATTTAATTATTATTTAATATTATTTTAATGAACTGGAGTGAACAAGGCGCCTTCACCAACTTCTGATGGTCAGTTCAGCTTCAGTTAACCTCATGAGGGTTTATTGGAGTCATGCAGTACTAGCACTTGATGATTGGATTGCTATGACATGTGTTTGATCTCCTTCAGTTGAGATTCAGTCATTTATTGCACTCCAACTTCAGTTAGGGTTTGATGAGTCAATTAGGGTTTTGGTCAAGTGGTTAACTGAGTGAGATTGCATGGCAAAGAGTCAGTTAAGATAGACTCACTCATTGAATTCGAATTGTCCCTTAGGTATTCGAACTCTTCATTGAGTTAAGCCATTTCTCATGCATGGTATTGTAATGCTTTATTGTTTATATAATATACAGAGAGGAAACCTATTTGGTATTCCAATTATTGCTAATTCATGAGTATTTGTCAATTATTCTTTGATGATTTTGATTCCTAGTTCCTAGATCATGTGCAAGAATTAATATGCACCAGATGGAAAACTAGCTAGAGTTAGCTTTCATTCTTAAAACATTGCACGGTGAGTAAAGATAATATATGTTAGTTTTCATAAGGTAGTTTTCCATATAACACAACCACATTGTTATCAAATACATTACACCATGATGGAAATGTAGCTGGAGTTAGCTTTCCTTCTAACAACATGTCACTATAAGGGAAAGCTTATGTGTATTAGCTCATTACACCATGATGGAAAACTAGTTGGAGTTAGCTTTCATTTTAACAACATGGCACGATGAGTGAAAGCTAATGTGTGTTAGCTTTAATAAGGTAGTTTTCCATGTAACACAAGAACATTGTCACAAGCACATTGCACTGTGTTGGAAATCTAGCTGGAGTTAGCTTTCATCATTAAATTTTTGCATGGTAAGTGAAATCTAATGTGTGTAAGCTTTCATAGTGTATTTTTTCATCTAGCACAACCACATTGTCATCAATCATAATGCACCATAATGGAAATCTAGCTGGAGTTACCTTTCGTTCTTAAAACATTGCACGGTGAGTAAAGCGAATGTTTGTTACCCTTCATAAGGTATGTTTCCATCTAACATAGCCACAATTTCACCAAACACATTACACCATGATGGAAATGTAGCTGGTGTTAGCTTTCCTTCTAACAACATGGCACTATAAGGGAAAGCTTATGTCTGTTAGCTCATTACACCATGATGGAAATCTAGCTGGAGTTAGCTTTGCTTTTAAGAACATGGCACGATGAGTGAAAGCTAATGTGTGTTAGCTTTCATAAGGTAGTTTTCCATGTAACATAACCACATTGCCATCAAGCATGTTGCACCGTGTTGGAAATCTAGTTGGAGTTAGCTTTCATCCTTAAATCATTGCACGGAGAGTGAAATCTAATGTGTGTAAGCTTTCATACTGTATTTTTCCATCTAGCACAACCACATTGTCATCAATCATAATGCACCATGATGGAAATCTAGCTGGAGTTACCTTTGATTCTTAAAACATTGCACGGTGAGTAAAAGCTAATGTGTGTTAGCTTTCATAAGGTAGTTTTTCATCTAAAAACTGCCACATTGTCATCAATTACATTACACCATGATGGAAATCTAGCTAGAGTTATCTTTCCTTCTAACATGGTACTATGAGTGAAAGCGTATGTGTGTTAGCTCATTACACCATTATGAAAATCTAGTTGGAGTTACCGTTCCTTTTAACATGGCAGGATATGTGAAAGCTAGTGTGTGTTAGCTTTGATAAGGTATTTTTCTATCTAACACAACCAAATTGTCACATTGCACCGTGATGGAAATCTAGCTGGAGTCAGCTTTCAACCTTAAATCGTTGCATGGTGAATGAAATCTAATGTGTGTTAGCTTTCATAATGTAGTTTTCCATTTAGCACAACCATGTTGTCATCAATCAAAATGCACCATGTTGAAAATCTAGCTAGAGTTAGCTTTCATTCTTAAAATGTTGCATGGTGAGTAATAACTAATCTGTGTTAGCTTTCGTAAGGTAGTTTTCCATCTACCATAGCCACATTGTCATCAAATACATTACACCATGATTCAAATCTAGCTAGAGTTGGCTTTCCTTCTAACAACATGGGACGATGAATGAAAACTAATGTGTGTTAGCTTTCATAAGGTAGTTTTCCATCTAACACAACCACATCGTCATCAATCACATTGCACCATGATGGAAATCTAGCTGGAGTTAGCTTTCGTCCTTAAATCATTCCACGGTGAGTGAAATCTAATGTGTGTTAGCTTTCATAATGTAGTTTTCCATCTAGCACAAACACATTGTCATCAATCACAATGCACCATGATGGAAATATAGCTAGAGTTAGCTTTCATTCTTAAAACATTGCACGGTCAATCATTCTTAAAACATTGCACAGTCAATAAAGCTAATGTCTATTAGCTTTCATAAGGTAGTTTTCCATCTAACACAACCACAATGTTATCAAATACATTACACCATGATGAAAATCTAGTTGAATTTAGCTTTCCTTCTAACAAAATGGCACTATAAGGGAAATCTTATGTGTGTTAGCTCATTACACCATGATGGAAATCTAGCTGGAGTTAGCTTTCATTTTAACAACATGGCACAATGAGTGAAATCTAATGTGTGTTAGCTTTCATAAAGTAGTTTTCCATGTAACATAACCACATTGCCATCAAGCATGTTGCACCGTGTTGGAAATCTAGCTAGAGTTAATTTTCATCCTTAAATTGTTGCACGGAGAGTGAAATCTAATGTGTGTAAGATTTCATAGTGTATTTTTCCATCTAGCACAACCACATTGTCATCAATCACAATGCACCATGATGGAAATCTAGCTGGAGTTAGCTTCCGTTCTTAAAACATTGCACAGTGAGTAAAACTAATGCCTGTTAGCCTTTATAAGGTAGTTTTCCGTATAACACAACGGCATTGTCATCAAATACATTACACCATGATGGAAATCTAGCTGGAGTTAGCTTTCCTTCTAATGACATGGCACTAAAAGGGAAAGCTTATGTGCGTTAGCTCATTACATCATGATGGAAATCTAGCTGGAGTTAGCTTTCCTTTTAACAACATGGCACGATGAGTGAAAGCTAATGTGTGTTATTTTTCATAAGGTAGTTTTTCATGTAACACAACTACATTGTCATCAATCACATTGCGTCGTGTTGGAAATCTAGCTGAAGTTAGCTTTCATCCTTAAATTGTTGCATGGTGAGTGAAATATAATGTGTGTAAGTTTTCATAGTGTAGTTTTTCATCTAGCACGGCAACATTGTCATCAATCACAATGCACCATGATGGAAATCTAGCTGGAGTTACCTTTCGTTCTTAAAACATTGCACGGTGAGTAAAAGATAATGTTTGTTATCTTTCATAAGGTATTTTTTCATTTAACACTACCACATTGTCATCAAATACATTACACCATGATGGAGATCTAGCTGGAGTTATCTTTCCTTCTAACATGGCACTATGAGCGAAAGCTTATGTGTGTTAGCTCATTACACTATTATGAAAATCTAGCTGCTTTTTTTTTAACAACATGGTACGATGAGTGAACTTATCATTACCAAGGGGATTTGTCATTATGTCAATAGTTTGTGTTGTTGTAGGACAATAATAAAGGAAAATGTCTTCATTATCAACCAACTATCTGATGTAATTGTGATGAACTTCAATATGCTTAGTTATGGCATGATAGACTGAATTTTTCACCATTTTGAGAACACTCTGATTGTCTCAAAAAAGTGAGGTTAGCACTACTTGGTTAAGTTGAATATCAACCAATATTCTTCGTAACCACATTGCCTCACAACCTCTATTGAAGTCTGCCTTGTATTTTATGTCAATGGAGGATAAGGCAATTGTAGGTTGTAGTTTGCTTTGCCATGAAATTGCCTTCCTAAACCAAGAGTGAACACATAACCTGTTTTTGACTTCCTTGTATCAACTGATCCAACCCAACTCAAATCAATATGCTCTGCTATCATGGAGTCAACAAATCCTTGATATAGAATTCCAAAGTCAAGGGTCCCTTTCAATATTAACGGACTCATTTTGGAACTTGCCAATGTAACTCTTCATGATTAGACATGAATTGAGAAAGAGACAAAGCACTGCAAAACATAGATCCGATTGGGTGGTAGTAAGATAAATCAAACTATCAACCAATTGCCAATACAATGACTCGTTGACTAGTGGTGAGTCTGTGTAAGCTGAGAGTTTTATGCCAACTTCCATAGGTGTAGATGTAGGATTAAATTCAGTCATTCAGAATTTTTTGAAGAGTGCTTTGGCATACTTGACTTGTGATAAAAATATAGTGTGCTTAGATTGCAAAAATTCTGCACCTAAACAATAATGAAGCAGGCTTTAATCGGTAATTTCAAAAATAGATCAAATATCAAATTTCACCTGTTGAATCTTTTTGGCACTTCTTTTGGTGATGGGAAGACCGTCCACATAGACAAAATAACTTCACTATATCATCGTCATTGTTTATGACGTAGCAAGTGGGTTCATAATAGGTTTTTCTAATTCTAGAATCTTTAAGGTATTGATCAAGTTTGAAATACTAGGCTTGAGGAGCCTGCTTGAGTCCATACAAGGACTTTACCATCCATACAAGGACTTTACATCAAGGCACTTTTAACATCCATCTGTATATCTTCCATCCAGAATGAGCAGAAATGGAGATAATTAGTCGAAAAGTTACCATTTTCACTATGGGGGCAAAGGTTTCTTCATAGTCCACCCCTTCATCTTGTGCATATTCTTTGGTGACAAGACAATCTTTGTATTTGTCCAAAGAACCATCTAATTTATATTTGACATTAAAAATCCATTTACAACGAATTGATTTCTTCCCTAGAGGCAATGTAGACAACACCCAAGTCTTGTTTTTCATCTATGCATCATATTTCGCTTTCATGGCAGCCTTCGATTCAATTTTTCCTTTCAAATCTTCAAATGTGCTACGTTCAAATACCTGGCACAAAATCAATAGAAGTGAGAGAAAAATTTACCTGCTCATTGCCTCACACAATTTGTTGCCACAATCATGTAGTTTGTCCTTTTGGTACCTTTGGCAACTCATCTTCTCAATATCCTTCCATCATGGTATAATACCACTTCCATTTCCTTTGTTGGCCCTCTTTATCTTGCTGTGAAGATCAAGAATCCCTCTCTGTTGTGAATATTGATAATCCCCCTCTTCTTAACCAAACCCCTCCTTGGAACTTGACTCCTCTAATGTTTCTGGCTCTGAGTCCTATTTGATTTCAACACCAGAACTTGTTCTTGAATGAGCAACAAATTCCCATACACTAATTAGTACTATCCATAGATTTATCATTATCACAAAAGAATGATATTTTTTCATCTATAACATCTCTATTAATCACAATTTTGTTCGTAAAGACATCCAGTTATTCATTACGAACATTTTTCCTTGGGAATATTTGCAAAAGCAATACAACTGAAAAATACCAAAATCTTTTACAAAAGGTTTTCTGCCTAACCATGAATCCTCGGGAGTGATATCCTACAAATATTTACAAGGATTTTTGTTAAGGATGTAAATAGCATTCACTGTGTTTTCCTAGTATGGCTATGGTACATTCTGGCTATGCACTATGCAATTTTCCATCTCCACAACTATCCTATTCCTCCTTTCCATGACTCCACTTTGTTGTGGAGTCCACTTTGTTCTGGAGTGTATAGAGTGGTATACTACCTATGTATACCTTCCCTTTTGCAAAATTATTTGAACTAAGTTGAAACAAACTCACCTCCATTATCAGATCCTAAAGCTTTGAGCTGTTTACTTATTTGTTTCTCTACCAAAGATTTTCATGTTACAAACTTTGAACAACAATTTGACTTGTTATTCATAAAAAACCCTCATTTTCCTTGAATAGTCATCAACCAGTAGTAGGAAATACTTAGCTCCGGATATTGTAGGTGTTTTCATTGGACCATGCAAATCAACATGTAGTATGTCCAAAACTCCTTTGGCTTGCCATGTTTTATTTTCAGTATCAAATGAAAGTCAATGTTGTTTTCATAACTGACAGCCTGCACATATCTCTAACAATATTGCACATACATCTAACAATCCTGAATGGATGGAAGACCATACACCATATTAGTCTTATTAAGTACAGATAAATATTGATAACTTGGGTGTCCATACCTTTCATGCCAGACTACATTTGTATTCTCTACCACACCTGGTGCATGTGCCTTTGTTTTTTTTAGATCAGCTAGTCTATACAACCCTTTTTCACCAATACAAACTACATTCACCTTGTTATCACAAGAGTAGTGACCATATATTTGCTTCCTTGAAAATTTACAAAAATATTAGGGTTTCTAGTTATCTCACTAATAGACGATATTTTTGCTCATGTTAGGAACATATCGAATGTTTTTGAACAACCTCACTTAAAGTATTGTTCAGTATGACATGAACAACCTCACATCCTCTAACATAGTGAGTCCATCCATCACCCAAAGCAATAGATTCACTAATACTCTTATCTTCAATGAAATTTACATACTAGTTTATGTGACACTTGTAGTGGTGAGATGCGCCTGAGTCGAATACCAGGCTATAGAATTGGTTGATTGATTATGTAATGCCACAAATGAAAAATCACCCACTTTTTCTTCTTCACCTATTTCGGAAACATTTGCATGCCTTGATTTCACTTGACCACGTGCCAAGTCATATTGTTTTTTTTGGCAATATCTCTTGAAGTGTCCAGGCTTATTGCAGTAATAACATCTGAATTTGTTCTCTTTGATACATTGCTAGGATTTTTTTGTTTGTCTTTTCCTTTGAACTGTGCACTAAATGCACTCATTATAGTGGATGGATTTGATGCCTCTATCTGATCTAGCCTCCTTTCCTTCTGTACAAAAAAGTGTCAATAACTTCTCAAATGTAAGTTGTTGGTTCTCTCCATGTAAATGTAATGACTTTACAAATTAATCAAAAAATGGCAACAAACTTCGCATCAACATAGTAACCATATCCTCATCATCCACCGGCTTCTTAATAGCAAAAATTTGATCATTAAGATCCTTCAAGTGAGATAAATATTTAGATATTGATCCTCCTTCCTGCAACTTGGTGGAAAAGTTAAAACAAAAGATTTTTAAAATACAATGACCACCCAACTTCTGATGCTTGATACTTATTTTGAAGATCTGTCCACAATACAAGTGCTACAATGGAATTGCTTACTTCTGGAATTAATGTTTCTGCCAGTGACAGTTTGAGAAGCACAAGTGCCTCTTTATGTCTTTTATCATAGTTTTCAGGATAATTTGCTGATATGTATTCTTTACCTAAGATGGTTTGTTCAAGATATCTACATTCAATAATGATCAGTATCTTATGACTCCACAAACTGTAATTCTTTCCCATCAATTTTTCACACTTTGGAAAGAGTAAATGATGCTAACTAGCCATTACTAATACAAATCAAATAGTGAAGACTACAATTTTGCACAGGCTTACTACCACTGAGAGTAATCCATCCAATTAGTTTAGCAAACCTCCTTCATGTTGACAGCAGCTTTGAATTTCCACGCAGTGGTTGGTAAATAATTCCACTCTCCATTCGCAGCAGGTCATCAATCCTTCACACAGTAGTTTCATGGTCAAGACCAAGGTGGTGGCTGATCCTTGATGAGCTTACTTTTATCATGTGGCTACACCACAAGATCACAGCTGTTGGCCCAACGAAACTCCTTGATTTAGCAGCATATCAGGTCACAGCAGCTCTGAATATCTACTTGCCTATATCGATATTACAGTAAGCATATTTTCTAAAGTTCAAAGTCTACCATCAATAGTAGAAATTCCAGAAAATGCAAAACATGGTAAAGATTTATCATAAAAGATGGTGTATTCCCCGCAGGACTAATTCTTTTGAGAAGCTTGAGAAGATTGGGCAAGGAACTTACAACAATGTGTATAAATCACGTAATCTTCAGAGTGGAATGATTGTTTCCCTGAAGAAGGTTGTTCAATTCTACTTAAGATGCAAGGTTCCACGTTCGCTTTCTTAACCAATGCCTTGAAGCTCTTTGACAAGCATTGCCAGCTAATGTGGACAATTTATTTAGAACAACAGATACATTAAAATGCAATTACTTGACAACTTAATCTATGAAACATATCAAAAGAAAGGATATGTTTAATGCTTCTAAATAACTGAGTGGTCCTCCAACAAAGGTCATATCAATGAACCAGGCATAAAGAAAGACAAATCCACAATAGGGATTTTCCTTCTACAGGCTACAATCCACAGAAGTGGTCACGAGATGCTACAATGCACAGGTAGCAGCAGCCACTACTCCCTTTCCTTGTGCTCACATTGTAAAGCTAGGGCAGCAACATACCCTCACTGTGTGCTCTCGGTGGGAGTCTAGGGCAGCAGCAAAGGATGCCCCAACCCTTACTGGTGGCCTCCTTTATCAGTAGCGCATCCCAAACAAATTTGGGGAGCCCTAACAACAGAATTTGGGCAGCAAAGTCTAAAAGGCCATCTGCATGTCTTAATAATAACCCCCAAGTGCATACAATAGCATAACCTAGCCTACATATCCAGCCTCTGACATCAAAGTGGATGGGTAAATCATGGTCCACGTGTCATATTAAAATCAATTAGAAATATATTGTAGTCATAGCAAGGAACATTAAATCCTTCATATAACATGCTCTTGAAATTCTTGCTCTCTTCGTGTGATATTCCCTTTTTGACAAATCATCTCAAACAAACATACAGTTGTTTGGTGTATATAGAAAATGACCAAGATTTGAGTAGTGTTCACTCAATTGTATGGATGTAGAAAGTGAAATTGAATTCAAGACATAGGATTCGACATTATTTTGTTAGTACTTAGTGAAGCGTATTTAATCAGCCCTGTACCTACACAGCTGGAGGATCCCATTACTATAAATATATATTTCAAGGTTTCCCATTTCACACAAAACAATTTCACCTAAAATAGATGACAGCAATCCTGGACAAGGCAATGTACCAATTCTCTTCCTCGCTATGAAGAAAATCTTCTAATTGAAGAAAATTCCCAGCAATCCATAGTGGGTACAAATGAAAGAAAAGAGGAATGGGATTGCTTTGCTAGATAATTTTGTATCTATTTATAATAGATGTTATCGAAATAACAGTAGAAACAGATTAAAGCGTCAAAAAATGAGATGGTTTCTTTTTACAAATCCTTTTTGGGGAGAGTGCGGAGAGAAATTACATCAGAAAAAGTTGCAATTTTCATTAACTCCAGAAACCATTTAGGCAGTATTAATTTTTGTTTAGACATTACTTCAAACACATGGCATGCATTCTCAATAAAGATTACCTGATTAGGCTCGATCCATATTTGAATAAATTGGTCCTCTTCAACACTTCATATCTCTATCACGGTGGGTTCTCAATGTTTTTTCATTGTGAGTTCTATGTGTTGTGTCAACATGTCGGTGCTAGGGCATGAGATGTTCTCAGTCACGGTTCATCCCAGTGATTCAGTTACATGGAGTATTCTTAGCTATGCCATAGAACTATTAGTTAGGGAGGTATGAGGAGCATTTGAGCATGTATAAATAAAGGCAGATTAGTATTAGATATGCCGCATAACTCATAAACACAGGAAGAGCAGTCGGGAAGGGATGGAAGTTGGACCGACATACTGGGCAGAGGTTTTGTTCCTTTTTGTGCATTTTGATTTTTAGTCTTTTTATGATATTCTCTTTTTTTATGATTTATTTTTTATTATTGTTTTGTTTTAATGTTCTTTTTAATATTTGTTTTTATTGTGCTTTTTATATGTATTTATTTTAGAAGGCTAAATATTTTTTATTTTTTATCACTAGAATTTAGGGACAGAAATTGTAATCTTGGATTGATGATGATGGTAATGATATTTTATATATGTGAATTTATTTAATATGATTGATGATGGAAACGATATTTTTATCTATGTGAATTTATTGAATATGGTGATGATGACAAGGATGATGATGAAGATGATGACTATGCCGACAATTTTGTCCCGATTATACAAGTAGTGTGGAATGTTGTTGCTCGACTTCTCCGTTTCTACCTTCTTATGAAGAAGTTCATATGGTGGATCCTCTTATTAAATAGTTATAAATTATTGCAACTAACCATGGGCATGTCCAGTCTCAATATAGGACTCATGATATAGGTCTCAATTTAAAGGATATCCACCCTTGAGGAAAACTAAATTTAGAGCCAACATGTTGCTCAAGACTCCATTGAGTTAGGTTCTAGAAAAAAAAATTGTATTTTGTACAATGATACACCTTGACTGCTTGAAGTATAATACAAGGTTGGCCTCGATGTCCAAATTGATGCTCTAGGCAATGGAGATGGAAATAGAGGAGGGTGACACAAAGAATGCAAAGAAATCACATTAAAAGACATGTTTTTCATGAAATATATTGTCCCCAAAAATGAATCATGGATGGGAGTCCTAAAATTTGTAGTTACAAAGATTACTTCCATGAATTAGCAAGTGATGAACATCTATGTATGTTAGTTCCTTGATGTTTTACTACTCAAATAAATTGTGGGATGCTTCAATGAAAATAATTGCCTTAATGGCATCTTGTACAGGTCTCATAAATGCAGGTGGTCATGTCTTTGTCTGTGATCATTTCTAGAACATAGCACATCTATGGTTTTTGTTATTGAAAAATATGGTTAAATGTCTAGTTTTGATATAAAACCAAGCATGGTAGTACATTTTTGTGAATATTTCTTAGCAGCTTTGTATGAGATCATGTTTGGTAATCATTTGCCAATATTTTAAGGGGAGACAATGAAGGTTGTAGATCCATTGGAAAGTGGTCCATTGAGAAATCTTGTGAGTTAAGGGATTGAAGGCTCACATGGGTATTGAAAATTGATCTTACTCTTATTGAGGGGAATAATCAGATCAAAGTCTAAAAGGCCATCTACATGTCTTAATAATAACCCCCAAGTGCATACAATAGCATAACCTAGCCTACATATCCAGCCTCTGACATGAAAGTGGATGGGTAAAGAATGGTCCATGTGTCATATTAAAAATATGAAAGTATAACCAAGCCTACATATCCATCTCATAACACATATATCAAGGAGAGGAGTGCATCACTTGAGGAGAGGTAAATAACCAGGTGCCTCATCCCCAAGCCGCATCAGATGACTAAATGTCGACTACTTGGTAACTAACCATGTGCCTCCATTCAGCTGAGTTCCCCATCCCCTGAGTTTTTATTTTTCCCTCAGCCCTTTTCCCGTAGCAACTGCGTTCCAAAGGTTCGTAGTTCTCTTTTCCTCCATGATTCAATAGTTTTAGGAAAGATTTATTTGAATTGTATCTCTTGGACTACCACCATCATCTCTGAATAACAGTCCCATGTATCCAAGTCAAGAATTTCTCAACTGGGGGTCTATTTCCCAAAATTTGTCTTTTAATGATTATTTACCAAAATCCTCGAAATATTTCACCTGTAATTTATTGAATAGTGTTGAAATACAATGGATACCACAACTTATTAAGCAAGATAAGCAGAGATGTAATCTTCCTTTCTCCACCAACTTCGTTTCCTTAGGCCAGCTTTGATGGAGCTTCTAACCATTATAGCACGAAACCATTCTTAATAACCTTAGCCATGAATCTTCCTACTAATACCACTCATAACCATCTTCCACTTTCTCAAAACCAATATCATGACCTAAGATCATTTTCAACTTTCCCACTCATGCCCTTGTACACATTTTTTTCATTTGGAATGTACATAGGATTCAACGTAAGAGATTGAACAAGGAAGATTGGGATTTAGGTTATAAGCCCAATTATAATCGATCTGTGAGGAGATATTCCAGCTAGTTGAGGATTGGGAAGCTTTACGCAACTGGAATGTTTTATTAGATTTGCATCATGATCGAAGTAGGGATCATCTGAGTCAGTTTCAGAAGCTTCGAGAATGGATCCACCCTCGGATCTAATCCCAGAGGAGCGCCAAAGAATATTAGATGAAGCCTTCAAAGCTTTGGTGGCTACCACATCTCCCTCAACTCTGCCCGCTCCGGATTCTAGCCATGTGATCTTTGTTAAGTGGGAAGTCGCTCCTCAAATCTAGATCACATCAACAGATTCAAGATTGAAATCCCTAGCTCTGAGTGAGAAAGGTATGATAGGTCAATTTACAGGAATATGGCCATCACCAAAAACTATGGATGTCTACATAAACAAAAATTGGATGCCCCTGATCTTTGGGGGTCTGCAACATTGTTTTCACAGAAAAAGGCTTTTTCACCTTCTTGTTCGAAAATAAACTGATAGAGATCTCATATTCATGAGTCAACCCTACTTCATGGACCCTCGTGGCTTATGCCTAAACGGCCGAAGTCTTTCATTTTACCCAGAAATGGATGTCCCATCACCAGTCCTGGTTTGGGTTCGCCTTGCACATCTTCCCCTGCACTGTTGGTATGATGAAACTCTACAAGCAATAGGGAATTCTCTTGGAAACTATGTTGACAAAGCGGAACCGAAGGGACCATTGTTTTCCTGCGCAAGGATATGTGTAAAAGTAGATCTGGACAAAGAAGCGGGTAGAGTTGAGGGAGATGTGGTAGCCACAAAAGCTTTGAAGGCTTCATCTAAGATCCTTCGACACTCCTCTGGGCTTAAATCTAGGGGTGGATCCATTCCCGAAGATTTCAAAACCAGCTCAGATGATCCCTACTTCGATCATGATACAAATCTAATAAACAATTCCAACTGCGTAAAACTTCCCAATCCTCAACTAGCTAGCATATCTCCTCACAGATCACTTATAATTGGGCTTATAACCTAAATCCCAATCTTCCTTGTTCAATCTCCTACGTTGAATCCTATGGACATTCCCAATGAAAAAAAGTGTACCAAGGCATGAGTGGGAAATTTGAAAATGATCCTAGGTCATGATATTGGTTTTGAGAAAGTGGAGGATGGTTATGAGTGGCATTAGTAGGAAGATTCATGGCTAAGGTTATTAAGAATGATTTCATGCCATAATGGTTAGAAGCTCCATCAAAGTTGGCCTAAGGAAATGAAGTTGGCAGAGAAAGGAAGATTACATATTTGCTTATCTTGCTTAATAACTTGTGGTATCCATTGTATTTCAACATTATTCAATAAATTACAGGTAAATAATCATTAAGAGACAAATTTTGGGAAATAGACCCCCAATTGAAAAGTTCTTGACTTGGATACATGGGACTGTAATTAAGAGATGATGGTGGTAGTCCAAGAGATACAATTCGAATCAATATTTCCTGAAACTATTGAATCATGGAGGAGAAGAGCACCACAAACCTTTGGAACGAAGTTGCTACGGGAAAAGGGCCGATGGAAAAATAAAAACTCAAGGGATGGGGACATCATCCTGGGGCTGAGGGCCATTCTCTGGGAGAATGGAGGCACCTGGTCAGTTACCACAAAATCAACCTAGTCTGGGACTGGAACCTTAGCCTAGTGATGAGGGCCATTCTCTGGGAAAATGGAGGCACTTGGTCATTTACCAAGTAATTGACATTGAGTCATCTGATGCAGCCTAGGGCTGAGGCACCTGGTTAGTTACCACGTCATCACCATAAGCCTAGACTGGGTCTAGACAAGTGATGCACTCCTCTCCTTGATATATGGGCTATGAGATGGATATGTAGGCTAGGTTATACTTTCATATTTTTAATATGACACATGGACCATGCTTTACCCATCCACTTTCATGTCAAAGGCTGGATATGTAGGCTAGGTTATGCTATTATATGCACTTGGGGGTTATTATTAAGACATGCATATGGCCTTTTATACTTTGATCTGATTATTCCCCTCAAGAAGAGTATGATCAATTTTTAATACCCATGTGAGCCTTCAAGTTCCTTAACTCACAATATTTCTCAATGGACCACTTTCCAAGGGATCTACAACCTTCATTGTCTCCCCTTACAATCTTGGCAAATGATTACCAAACATGATCTCATACAAATTGCCAAGAAATATTCACACAAATGTACTACCATGCTTGGTTTTATATCAAAACTAGTTATTTTACCATATTTTTCAATAACAAAAACCACAGATGTGGTATATTCTAGAAATGATCACAGACAAAGACATGACCATCTGCATTTATGAGACCTGTACAAGATGCCATTAAGGCAATTATTTTCATTGGAGCATCCCACAATTTCTTTATGTAGTAAAACATCAAGGAACTAACATACATAGATGTTCATCACTTTCTAATTCATGGAAGTAATCTTTGTAACCACAAATTTTAGGACTCCCCTCCATGATTCATTTTTGGGGACAATGTATTTCATGAAAAACATGTCCTTTTAATTTGGTTTCTCTGCATTCTTTGTGTCACCCTCCTCTATTCCCATCTTCATTACCTAGAGCATCAAGTTGGACAGTGAGGACAACCTTGTATTATACTTCAAGCAGTCAAGGTGTATCATTGTACAACATACACCAAATTTTTCTAGAACCTAACTCGATGGAGTCTTTGAGCAACATGTTGGCTCTACATTTAGATTTCCTCAAGGGTGGATATCCTTTAAATTGAGACCTATATCATGAGCCCTATATTGAGACTGGACATGCCCATGGTTAGTTGCAATAATGTATAACTATTTAATAAGAGGATCCACCACATGAGCTTCTTCATCAGAAGGTAGAAACAGAGAAGTCGAGCAACAACATTCTACACTACTTGTAGAACCGATACATAATTGTCGGCATAGTCATCATATTCATCATCATCCTTGTCATCGTCACTATATTAAATAAATTCACATACATACAAACATCATTTCCATCATCAATCATATTAAATAAATTCACATATATAAAATATCATTACCATAATCATCAATCCAAAACTACAATTTCTATCCCTAAATTCCACTGATAAAAAATAAAAAATATTCGGCCAATTAAAATAAATATTATATAAAAAGCAAAATAAAAAAACAAATATTAAAAATAACTTTAAAACAATAAATAATAAAAAATAAAAAATAAACATAAAAAAAACACAAAATCATAAAGAAAGCAAAATCAAAATGCACAACACAGAACAAAACCTCCGCCCAGTATGTCGGCCCAACTGTCAACCCCTCCTGACTCTTCTTCCTGTGCTTATGAGTTCTGCGGCATAACTAATAATACTATGCCTTTATTTATACATGCCCGAATGCTCCTCATACCTCCCTAACTAACAGTTATGTGGCATAGCTAAGAATACTCCATGTAACTGAATCACGGGGATGAATCGTGGCTGAGAACATCTCATGCCCTGGTACCCATAGAACTCACAATGAAAAAGTGTTGAGAACCCACAATGAAAAAGCATTGAGAACCCATGGTGATAGAGAGATGAAGTGCTGAAGAGGACCAATTTATTCAAATATGGATCAAGCCTAATCAGGTAATCTTTATTGAGAATGCATGCCATGTGTTTGAAGTAATGTCTTAAAAAAAAGTAATACTGCCTAAATAGTTTTTGGAGTTAATGAAGATTGCAACTTTTCCTGATGTAATTTCTCTCTGCACTCTCCACAAAAAAGGATTTGTAAAAAGAAACCATCTCATTTTTGGACGCTTTAATCTGTTTCTACTATCATTTGGATAACATCGATTATAAATAGATACAAAATTATTTGGCGAAGCAATCCCATTCCTCTTGTCTTTCATTTGTACCCACTATGGATTGCTGGGAATTTTCTTCAGATAGAAGATTTTATTCATAGTGAGGAAGAGAATTGGTACGTTTCCTTGTCTAGGATTGTTGTCATCTATTTTAGGTGAAACTATTTTGTGTGAGATGGGAAACCTTGAAATCTATCTATATAGTAATGGGATAATCTAGCTATATAGGTATAGGGTTGATTAAATACGCTTCACTAAGTAATAACAAAATAATGTCAAATCCTGTGTCTTGAATTCAATTTCATTTTCTACATCCATACAATTGAGTGAACACTACTCAAAGCTTGGTCATTTTCTATCTACACCAAACAATTATATATTTGTTTGAGATTATTTGTCAAAAAGGGAAGATCACACGAGGCTAGCAAGAATTTCAAGAGCATGTTATATGCAGGATTTGATGTTCCTTTCTATGACTACAATATATTTCTAAGCGATTTTAATATGACACGTGCACCTTGATTTACCCATCCACTTTCATGTCAGAGGCTAGATATGTAAGCTAGGTTATGCTATTGTATGCACTTGGGGGTTATTATTAAGACATGCAGATGGCCTTTTAGACTTTGCTGCCCAAATTCTGTTGTTAGGGCTGCCCAAATTTGTTTGGGATGCGCTACTGATAAAGGAGGCCACCGGAAAGGGTTGGGGCATCCTTTGTTGCTGCCCTAGATTTCCACCGAGAGCAAGCATCGAGGGTATGTTGATGTCCTAGGTCCACGTTGTGAGCACAAGGAAAGGGAGCAGTGGTTGCTGCTACCCGTGCACTGTAGCAACTCGTGACCATTGCTATGGATTGTAGCCTGTAGAAGGAGAAGCCCTAGTGAGCTAGGCAGCCAAACTAGGATAGGGAAAAGAGATAAAGAAAGAACCCAACCACAAAAACCTCCTCTCACAAGCAGCGAATAATCTCAGTCATGAATCTTTCCTCAGTCCATGAAGGAGAAGTGAAGTGATGAAAGTTGTTGTGTGTTAAAATGAATTGCAAGTTACATTTATTTATAGGATTTTATACATTTTAGTTGGTCCCACATAATTAGGAGTTGACATTAGGGTTTGTATCTTTTTCCTCTTTGACCCTTTCGACTTTAATCTTTTGTGGTACAAAAGGTCTTCTTGCATTTTGACTTGTGCCACTTGGTCTTTCTCATGGACCAAGGGTTAAGGTTAGATGGTCCTCCAAGTAATTTGTGGTCAAAGTGAGTGGTCTCTAGAGTCCTTCATGCCCACTCAAAGCACATCATCATAAATAAGGAGGATTACTAAATGCTTTTACTTGATCTCCTCATGCCACCAAGATCAGGTGCTAGGTCTCTTAACCAGGGGTAGCTAAAACCTGGAGAAGGTCTTATAGCCCATAAATTAAGGAGAGGAGTGCATCACGTGCCCAGACCCGATAACTGAGCAGGTGCCTCATCCCTAGGATGCATCAGATGACTCAATGTCAATTACTTGGTTATTGACCAAGTGCCTCCATTCTCCCAGAGAATGGCCCTTAGCCCTAGGCTGACTCCCCTAGTCCCAAACTAGTTAAAATTTTTGGTAAGTGACTAGGTACCTCCATTCAGTGAATGGCCCTCAGTTCTAGGATGAGACCCCTAGCCCCATACTGCGTCAATTTCATGGTAACTGACCATGTGCCTCCATTCTTCTAGAGAATGGCCCTGAGCCCTAGTCTAAGTTCCCTAGTCCCAGACTGGTTCAAATTCCCAATAATTGACCAGGTGCATCCATTCAAAGAATGGCCCTTAGTGTTGAATTTTAGCATTAGCATGAATTATTTAAAATTTTGCAGACCAAAAGATAACAAAAGACAAGTGCAGTAGAAACATCAACAACATCACACACACTGAACACAATAGTTTTTCACGAGGAAACCTTTAAAGGAAAAAAAACCCAAACGAATTAGTAACTCATCTCTTAAATGAGAAGATCAAGTCTTCAATAATTTTCAAACCCTAAATGGTTTGAATCATTGACCAACCAAATCCACAAAAGATCATTTTTTACAACAAAACCATAATTAGGGTTTTCTGCCCTAATTCACTTTACTGCCCAAATTTTGTTGTTAGTGCTTCCCGAATTTGTTTGGGATGTTGTTGCCGATAAAGGAGGCCACCAACAAGGGTTGGGGAAGCCTTTTCTGCTGCCCTAGACTTCCACCGAGAGCAAGCGGTGAGGGTATGATACTACCCTAGGTCCACAATGTGAGCACAAGGCAATGGAGCAGTGACTGCTGCTACTTGTGGATTGTAGCAGCTCGTGACCACTGATGTGGATTGTAGCATATACAAGGAGAAGCCCTAGTGAGATAGGAAACCACACTAGGATAGCGAAAAGAGATAAATAAAGAACGATAAAGAAATATCCCAGCCACAAAAATATCCTCTCAGAAGCAGCGGATAATATCAGTCATGAATCTTTCCTCAGTCCATGAAGGAGCAGTGAAGTGATAAAAGTTGTTGTGTGTTAAAATGAATTGCAAGTGGAATTTATCTATAGGCTTTCAAACATTTGGGTTGGTCCCACATAATTAGGAGTTGACATTATGGTTTGTATCTTTTTCCTCTTTACCCTTTTGACTTTAATCTTTTGTGGTACAAAAAGTCTTTTTGCATTTTGACTTGTGCCACTTGGTCTTTCAAATGGACCAAGGCTTATGGTTAGATGGTCCTCCAAGCATTTTGTGGTCAAAGAAAGTGATCTCTAGGGTCCTTCATGCCCACTCAAAGCACATCATCATAAATAAGGAGAATTACTAAATGCTTTAACTTGATCTCCTCGTGCCACCAAGATTAGGTGCTAGGTCTCTTAACCAGGGGTAGCTAATACCCAAAGAAGGTCTAATAGCCCATAGATAAAGGAGAGGAGTGCATCACATGCCCAGACCCGGTCTAGGGCTTATGGTGACGACCTGGTAACTAACCAGGTGCCTCAGCCCTAGGATGCATCAAATGACTTAATGTCAAATACTTGGTAACTGACAAAGTGCCTCCATTCTCCTGGAGAATGGCCCTTAGCCCAGGATAAGTTCCCCAGTCCTAGAGTGGTTCAAATTTTTGGCAACTGATGAAGTACCTTCATTTAGTGAATGGACCTCAATTCTAGGCTGATACCCCCAATCCCACCCCAGTCCCAGACTGGGTCAATTTCCTGGTAACTGATCAGCCTCCATTCTCCTATAGAATGGCCCTCAGCCCTAGACTGAGTTCCCTAGTCCCAAACTGGTTCAAATTCCTGGTAACTTACCAAGTGCCTCCATTGAAAGAATGGTCCTCGATGTTGAATTTTAGAATTAGCATGAACTCTTTAAAATTTTGTCGATCGAAAGATAACAAAAGAAAACAAAAGTGCAGTAGAAACATCAACAACATCACACACACTAAAAACAATAGTTTTGCATGGGGAAACCTTTAAAGGACAAAAACCCCAACAACCCTGCTGCTGCCCAAGAAACCCTGCTGCTTCCTGAGCAACCCTGATGCTGCTCGAACCTAATTTTGCTGCCCGTGACCCTATTGTTACTGCCCGACAGCCTGCTGCTGCTACCCGATCTACTGTAGGAGCTGCTTGGGATAGACAATAGCTAAGAGGAGGCTTCCTGCAAGAGATTGGGGTTGCCTAAGGCTTCTCGTTAAGGGCTTGAGACAGCTCGAGGGTGAAACGATGCTGTTGTTGAAGAATCTGAGGCTACCTGTGATGGAATGTTGCTACCCGTGAATGTATGATGCTCCCAATGAAGATTCTAAGGGTTGTCGTGAAGGTGAATAGGCCGAGGATTAAACCCTAGCTAGTGAAAAGATGAAGATGGTGCTACAAGAGATCACTGTGGAACCCTAGCTTGGGGTTACACTATAACAAGAGTGGGTGTCGTGAGTCATAGATGATCCACCTTGCCTTTGCTTGCTTCTTCTTAAAGGCAATGCTTCAAACATTAGATGTAGGCTCTTCTGTGGCATTAAGAACCAAATCATCTAGGTCATTCTCTTCTAAGGTGTCCATAAGCCTGGATTTCCATGAGTTGTAGTTAGCTGACCCCTTGAGCCTTTCTTCTAGTCCGAAGATGTTGGTGGCCATCTCTAATTAACTAGTCCACTATCTTAGTCTGCAAATGTCCCAAGGTTTAGGAGTATTGCAGTAATTTGCTCTCTTACTGCAATATTCACATGCAAAGCTCCGATACCATGTTGAATTTTAACATGTGGATGTCATTCTTAAGAAATTGCAGACTGTAATATAGATAGAGATTGAAAAGTAAACAGGAGTGAGACAAGTGTAGTAGTCAACCAAGCATCACACAATTGAACACATGATTTTTCACAGGGATACCTTTAAAGGACAAAAAACCCAAAAGCATCAGTAATTCATCCCTTAAATGAGATGATTGAGTTTGTTCATTAAAGGAAGATAATTGATCTCAGAATTCCGAGATGAATGTACATGAAAAAAATTCAAGTATAATGAATCCCTGCAGGCTTGCTGCTGCTACCATATGCTTCCACGTGGAGGGTGAGTAAAACCCTAACCACCTGTGACCATCAACTTGATGCCCAAAAGTTGTTTGACTGCTGCCCAAATTCATTGCTGCCAGAGTTCCACTGCTACCCAAATTTCCTTCACAGAACATGAATTTTACATCAAAATACAAATTAGGGCTTTCTTCCCTAATTCTTCCTGCTATCTAGAAAATCTAAATATGCAGCCCAGATTTGTTGTTACTTGCCTGGACTTCCTAGATTTGTTTTCAGATCTACAACTTCCTTCCTGGAGCTACTTGGATCTAATGTTGCCTTCCCGGACCCTGTTTTTCTGCTGCCCATGTTCATGACTGCTTGCCCGGATCTACCCGTAATTAAACCGAGCCTTCCCGAGAAGTTCTTGTACCTGCCCAAGTCCTCTTTCTACTTTCCTGAGATCTTTGTCTACCTGCCCAGACTATTTCTTCTTTCCCGTAGCTTTCCCGGACACTACTATAGGAAAACATGTATTGTTTTGTATAGTGATCCTATACAAAAGAGTGCACTAAATTATGCCCAATAGAGTTGCTAGTTTTGTTGTGTAAATTTTTTTCTAAAAACAAAGGATGTCTGGTAATAGATAAAGGGAGAGGCCATTGCTTTTATTCCCCTAGGATAATTGGTCTTGAATCAAGAACTTAAATAAAATCTAAGAGGAAAAATTGAATTAATCAATAAAGTGGAATGAAGGAAACTATTACTTGTTAGTTTTCCTTAATCCTTATCCTTTTCTAGAGATTCAACACCATCTGTCTTCAAATATGCACACAACATGAACATATACCTTTCTCAAACATCTTTTGGCATTATAACTTCATAAACCAAATCATAAATCAATAAGATAACTAATGTACCGTTTGTTAAATTAATTGCTTAAATTGTTAATCATTAAATTATCAACTAAGAGCTCATAAGATGATCAGCTAGCAACAAAATATATGCATCTCTAAGCTTGAATGGTACTAAATAACCTATTCTAATCACACTCAACTTTCAAGCAATCTACTGAATAAACACTTCTAAGGATCAAGTTAAATACTTTAAACTTATCTTTTCCATGCCAAAAAATTACATCATTTTCTTTAAGCAATAATTATTCCAGCATCAGTCACCATCATAATAATTTCCAAAGATTCTAACAATCCTTGTATTCTACTCATGCAGGAAAATAAAAATTATTCAATTAAATCACACAATGCTTAAAATGTAAGATCAGATTTGAGAATGAAATTGATAGGAGGAGAACCATATTGATCCATTTTAAGATAAAAGCCAAATATTCATTCTTGATCTGAAGTACCAGAAATATATCAACCAATGAATGATTTCCATCTATAGGAAATCCGGTAGTTGAAATGTGTTTTGACAACATTTGAGGATTAGTACAATTCCTATAGCTCACTTCCAATAGTGCGACCTTCCTCCATGGTTTAGATACTTGAATCATGTTCTAGCAATAATATATGGGATATGCCATAAACCCTAAACCTCTTATCATATGGTTTACATATATACATATTATATATAATCAAGGTGGATAAGGTTTTACAACCTTAAACATAATAAAATCTACCATAAAGATATAACCATACACTTATTCGATCTTGCATAAACATGGTACTTAGGCCCTGTTAGGCCTAGGACCTTAGTCCTCTTTTCACCAGCTTTGAATAGGATAGTATAGTGTAGTAATCATGATGTAGGATGTTCTTGCTTGCCACGGTCATAGACAGAGTTCACCACCTGAATAACCTGCAAAAGAGTAGGAGCCTGCATTAGTTCACAATGAACTAAGTAAGCCCTGCCAAAGCAGTTGGAACCTTTTACCTTTTCGAGTGGTCCCTGAAGGGATAAATTCCCGCCACTCCAACCCTTGACATTCAAAGTCAATTCAACCTTTTTAAATGAATAAAACCATAAAAGAGAATTAATACATAGATAAGAAGTAAAATGTATTTTAACCAGCATCGACAATGCCCGATACTAGTAGTGACAGGCAGAGTAATCCTATAAGCAAATCCAAGTAACATAACCACGTCACATAAACATATCATCATTATATAGGAAAACACATAAAAGAGAAAGACAACTTACGACACTTAGATTTAAGTAAGAACGACAGATACATTCCGCAAAAGTTAAAACAATGTCCTTGAAAGGTAGCATTTGACTAGCCTATTTTTTTTTTCGAATTTTAGGGACATTACAACACTAATGAAACCAACGATTTTTTCTCCTTAGTTCGATAGGGCTGTGAAATCCCCTCAAATTACATCATGATGGGGATAAACCATTGCAATTATTGGTCTTCAAGATAGAATTCATAGCTATAACATTAGGGTTCAAACATTGGTGGATTTAATTTTTCTATGGATGTTGTGATGGTGACTCCTGAAAAGTGTTACTGTTTTGAATTTGATGACTCCAAACTTAAAACCTTCACTTCCAGGAGAGAAAGGGGTTATGTTTTTGTGTAATAATTTTCTATTCCATAGTTGGGCAATTCAAACAAGTATAATGGCAGAGGAAAGGAAGAAGGCCACCTTGTAGTAGCCTGTTACATACAACGATGTCAATTTACTCCACAGTGAGCCAATATTTGTTTTCATTTTGTAAACCAAAGACTAAAAAGAGCAAGGCACAAACCTTATTTCTTCATAGATTTTTTCTCTCACATATTTCTTTAGGGTAAAATCTTGGTGTTAATTTATGTGTTCTTTCAATTATTGCGGTCTGTTCTTAAATTCTCAGTTATATTTCATAACAAAAGCAACATGCTTCTAATATTAAATCTTAATCATAAGTAACCATTGCATAGGTGAGTGTAATCTCACTGTATTTACAATAGTAATCTAAGATCTGCTATGACAAGCTGTCCATTGGAATATCCAAGGCAGTTTACAGATCATAAATTTAGTTGTCTTTTAGTACTAGAGTCTGTTGAGTGCTTTGGCTTCCTTAATTTCACTTTTCAAATATTTTCATCAGTATTTTCCTTACCTTTGGCCATTGTGATACGTTTTTCCCATTTCTTCCATTTTCTGTTTGGGTAATGTCTAAAAGTTGTTGAACTATACTCAATGATTTGTAGGAAAAGTAGTGGTTTTATATTATTCATCTTGTTTGTTTGCTAAACATTCTTGCTATTTAGGCCTATTTTACTTAGATATTTCCTACTTCAATGCCAAATATTTCAGAATGACTGGACTTCTTTACTGATTTTGTGATTATTTAATATGGGTAATTTCTCCATTGCCTTGGGGAAGTGACAAATTAATTTTTCCTTCTCTGTATATAGAAGGGATATTAGATGCTATGTTCTCTTCATTGCCATGGGGAAATGAAAACCTTGTTTTCCTTTATCTGTAGATAGCAGGGATATTGGATGCTGCATTTGCAACGTTGGCAGACTTAATAATTAAATTTTCCATGATTCCTTTGACACATGCTTCAGCAATTCATATTGTTTCAGAAGAGTTAGTAAAAAATAAGCCAGATCTTAGCTAGGATTTATTGTCTGATACTCAGGTAAGTGTTGAAACTTGATTGTGTAGGATAAATTTTATTCAGTGGTACTGGTTTGGTGTTGATTGGGCACTACATTAAGACTTGTCCTTTTTGCAGCATGATTTCCTGGAGTTACAAAATAAATTAACGAACATTTAAAATTGATTTTGAATTTTAAACTGAATAATTTATGTAGAGTAAGGATGTAATGGAGAAATCTAAACTTCTATTGCATCATTCTTTTTTGGTCGGTAGAAACGTTCAAAATCTCATTAAGTATAGAGATCTTGTTCCTATTGGTGGATTTGTACAGAAAATCTCTTATCTAAGTTGTTGCCATCTGATATTTGATAAGAAAATTTCATTGACTACATTTATAAGGTATTATGCATTATATATATATATAGAAAATTTCATTGACTACATTTACAAGGTATTATGCATTATGTGTATATATATATATATATATCATTATTTTTTGGTCAATAGAAAAGTTCAAAATTTCATTAATTATGGAAATCTAGTTCCTACTGGTGGACATGTACAGAAAATCTCTTATCTAAGTTGTTGCCATCTGATATTTGATAAGAAAATTTCATTTGAATACATTTACAGGGTATTATGCATTCTAATATAAGTATAGTCTGGCCCTTCCCAAAAACAAGAGCTATCAAAAACTTGCTACAGGAACAATAAAAAATGATAGATATCAAAGTATTGACAAAGAAAATATGTGGTAATTGATGAAGAAAAAATTCTCTTTTTCCTAACTTGGTTTCAAGTTTGTTTCAGTACATTAGTTTAATGCCCAACCCCATTCATTTTCACAACTGCAAATGGAATTTTTCCTCAAACTAATACTGTAGCTTGAATGAGAGATAAAACCAATAGCAAATGATTTGGGGTTTTAGGTGAGTGTGAAAGGTTAACTGGGTAGAATTTCTTTGTGAAGTTCCAGTCATTAAAACATGTTGAAGGTTGCTAGGTAGAATATGCTTAAGTTCCAACTGTAGAAGTCTTTCTAATACTTAGAAGATCTTTTAGTGTGGTGTAATTGGCTTGGGAATGACTGGAAAATAGGTGCAGTATTCAAGAGGCAGTATACCAACTCATCATGGATCAACTAGAGTATTCACTGGTCTATTTGGATTTTGAGGTTCCAATAACTTAACAAATTCTATAGATGCAACCTCTTAGGATCAAACTGGTCTATAGAATGGACTTGAACAGAACTTGGATGGGACTGAGATGAGCAATGTTGAATGTGAAAAACTGACAAGAGATTCCAAGTGTCATCAGTTGGAAACTTGGGAACATATTGAAGATGGTTTGAGTGCTATGCCTATAGCATCAGAGGTGACAATTTCTAAGAGCATGGTAGAATGTACTAGGCCGTGGCCACATAAATGAGGAAGATGTTCAAAGTTCCCAAGACGAAGCACAAGTTTCCACATGAGAGTATTCTACAGGCAATATACCAACTCATATGGATCAACTAGAGTATTCACTGGTCTATTTGGATTTTGAGGTTCCAAGAGCTTAACAAATTCTATGGATGCAACTTCTCAAGATCAAACTACTCTACAGAGTGGACTTGAACAAAACTCAGATGGGACTGAGATGAGCAACGATGAATGTGAAAAATTGGCAATAGATTCCAAGTGTCATTAGTTGAAACATATTGAAGATGGTTTGAGTGCTATTCATGTAGCATTAGAGGTGACAATTTCTAAGAGAAGAGTAGAATGTAGTGGGTCATGGCCACATAAATGAGGAAGATGTTCAAAGTTCCCAAGACAGAGTGAAAGTTTCCACAGGAAAGTATTCAACAGGCAGTAGCTTGTTTGTTTCCATTTTTTGTGAAGATTACCAGTTCAAACACTTTGACAGTGTTAAGGACCCCCTGGATCATTACTTTCTAAATGAAACAACCCAAAGTTCTAGGATTTAATGATAGAAAGTGGTTAAAGAAAGTTCAGCAGGAGTTGAGTATCATTGAAAAAAAATTACCTGACATGATTTATGGGCAAGTCTACGAGGATCGTATGGATTTGTTGAGGGCTATGATCCTTGGAGCCAGAGGGTCTGCATATCAAGAATCAAGATGACCTTTTCTTCTTTGATAAATCGTTGCCCAAGTCTTCATGATGCTGGGTGGAGTTGGTACCATTCACACCCACCCCCTAGCCAAAATCTCTAGATCACTGTGCTTGTATTGGATCTCTTGATGGATTATCTTAGCTTTTATGTTCTTCTAGTGGAACTTTGGGTGTAGTCACTCGCATCTCTTGATTCATATTTTTCAATAATATTACATATATGGCTTTTTCTCGGTGAAAAAAAATAATCAACCAAGTTTTAACTAGTGACCCTTTGGTCTGCAGCCAAATCTTTTACCACTGAGATATATACCTAACATCATTACTGATAAACCCTAAATGAAAATGTAGTTTTAAGGGAAGTAGTTTAATTTTTCAATGAATTGGACTATTTGTGGGAATGATAATATTAGACAAGGTTTGAATAAGAGGTGACCTCTTTCAAATGAAAAGGTATACACTGATGGAACTCTGAATGAAAAGGTAGATGTATACACTAATGGAACCCTAAATGGAAAGGCATTTTTATGAGGAATAGTTTAAATTTTTAAATGTTATGGTTCTTTTTAGAATGGTATTTTTTTAAGAGTACATAAAAAGGCCATGCTCCAAAAGCACAACAATTAAAAGGTCCAATCAGATTTGGAATTGAAACGGTGAGCACAGCAATTAAAAGCTTTGGAAACAACATCATTTCTAATTGTTGTTATAGACAATCCCTAATCCCTAGTGGCCTTCTCAAAAAAAAAAATTAATTTAGTAAAATAATAAGATCATGTTGAATCCAAAAACATAACCCTCCTATTCACTTGAAATTCCTTACGTTACTTTCTAAAAGTTTAGAAACCTACACATGAAGGAATATAATAGGAGATAAATGTTTATAGTGCATACAAAATGAACATGATGCAAGTTTTGGGAAAATGTAATATCTTTCGAAGTTAGTGGTCAAACTTCTACATCTTTATTTAAAGGTGTGGGTTATGTTTGTGTCCATCATATGCTAGCTTGTTCAGGAAAATAATTTGTTGTGTTCCCAAAGAAACACGCAAAGGAAGTTAGTATTGATCAAATTAATATTAAAGATCAACATCCAATGGTGGATTCATCTATCTCTCAAGTGCATCAGTCATCACATGGAAACCGTTTCAAACATCTAACTCTTCATGTAAAGGTACATGTTCTCATAATGTCCTTTACTCTCTACCTTCTTGTGGAAAACAATTGTTTGTGTTCCCAAAGCAGCAGGATGACGAAACTAGAAACAATAAAGTTACGATCAAATGGCAACATCCAATTGTAGATTCATCTATCTCCCAGATATTTCATTCATCACATGGAAACCATGGTCAAAATTCTAACTCTTTAGGTAAAGGTATCAACTCTGGTAATTCCCATCCCTCTCTAGCTTATCTAGGAAAACATTTTTTGTATTTCCAAAGTAGCATATTGAGGAATCTAATAATTCTTAAGTTAGTATCAAAGACCAATAGACTATGGCACATACTGGCTAGACCATAGAGGAAGAAATGATACAAAATCAAGGTGAAGTGCAATAGTTTGTTGAGATATAAAATGTTGTTTTACATGTCCTATTTTTAACTCGGACACAAAAAAAGTCATGGGAAGGAGGTGACGTCCTATGTTTAATTCATACCAGTGTTATCGAAACCGGATCGAAACTGGAAAAACCAGCTGGTCTGACTGGTTTACAAGGTTGGCCAGTCTGGTCAGCAAAAAAGATCATAAAAATGGATTTTTTTCCAAATCGGGTACCGAACCGGCTGAAACCGGACGAAATTGGACAAAATCGGTCGAATCGGTCAAAACCAGTCGAACCGTTCGGTATGGACTGGGAACCCACGAAACTCAATTTTATAAAAAAAAACAGAAAATAGAACTTTGTTGATGTACTTTGGAGCCTCTTTGTTAATGTACTTTGGATTCATATGTATGCACATGAATATATATGTTTTTTACAAAATATGAATATTTTATGTATTTTTTAGTCAACCGATTTTTTACCTGGTTTTTTGCCGGTTCCGGTCCGGTTCACATTTTGGGCTTCGCCGGTTCGATGACCAGTCCGGTTCCAATAACATTGTACTGGCTAGATCGTAGAGGAAGAAATGATACAAAATCAAGGTGAAGTGCAATAGTTTGTTGAGATATAAAATGTTGTTTTTCATGTCCTATGTTTAACTCAGACACAAAAAAAAGTCCTAGGAAGGAGGTGACGTCCTATGTTTAAGTCATACATAAAAAAAATGTTAGGAGGGATGATGTTCTCTATAGGATATAATAGGAAAATTCATAAGGGAGTTACCATCCCTATCTTGAGCAATATTAAGCAAAATGCATTCATGGAAATGGGCATATTTATTCCAGCATCATGAAGGTGCATCAAGGGCAACATTCACCACTTTGGGACAACATGAATTTGCAACAAAAGAGGGAAGTGCACACCCTTATTGGTACCATTCAAGGCATATTAAATATGAATTACACTAACCAGCATGACAACAATTAATCCAACAACACACTACTTATTCTAGACAAGAATAGAGGTGCATAAATGAGGTGGGATCATACTCTACCATTAGCAGGAAGGATGGATGCATCTCCTAAGGCGATATTGCAACATTGAAGGAACACCAAATTGGTATTTATGTATCCATTTTTAGTTGCATGTAGGATGCACTTCACTAGAGAAGTGGCAACACTATTTTTAGAATACTGACATATAAGATTTGAAGTGCTAATTTTCAATAGTTTACCTTCAGTATGTAGGAAACTCCACTTGTGTGAGTTATCTTATATTTATTACATGGAGAGGTTAAAAACAACTAAGGTGGGGTGCATGCATGGGGTTACATTGTTTTTTCTAAGCATGCATGCAGAGCACCTCACAAGGGGGGTTAGAATCACAAGGGGAGTTTACCTCTTACTTGTAATCAACTCTTAGACTTTATTTTTGATACAATGGGAATTTGGTCCCCATTTTCGTTTTCTGTCTTGATTATATCCTTATCTTACATAAAAAAATCTATGTTAGCAAATTTACAAGTTCCCAGTCAAACACATTTACTTTTCAAAAAGACCAAGATTAAGAATTACATCAACAAGATTGGAATTTTCCTTCCGAACAAGTTGAAAGAGTTTCTCTTGTTTCATAGTAAATGTGCCAATTTTTTCCATTCCTTGATTTTAATCTATAAACTCTACCACCATACCATCAACCTGAAAATATTTTTCCATCAATTTTGAAAAACTATTACATTTAAAAACAAGCTATAAAAACATGGAGATATTGCATGAGCAACACAGATACCAGACAATTAAAAAATACATGTTGAACAAAATGATCAAGTGCAATATATTGTACTAGCACACTTCCATCGATATCCAATCTCTTAAAAACTATATAGTCTACACCACCTTGCATCCATGTCTCCATAGACGGCTTCTCTACCACAACATAATCTGCAACCTCAAAATTCAACCATTTTAGATTAAAAACTAATTTTGAACCATACTAATCTAATTGAACAAAAACGACAAAAATAAAAACAACATCATTATCTCTTATTGATCTATGATAGTAAAACCTCAATGTTTGTATAGAATCTCATTTCCATGGCTATTTCATGCAAATCGTTGGTACCCTAAAGGTCTATTTGACCTCCATCCTTTGGAATCTTGTAAGTGAATAGTTTTTTTAGGATTTATCTCTTAATTATGTTATTTCAATGCTTCACTAATCTAAATATCCAAGCAAACATTGACACAACTTTGTCTTTTGGTATCTATCTCCATTGTTTTTTTTTGTTTTTTTGAAGAAATTGTATGCATTATAGCTATTCTAAACAAATTCAATTGAGCTTAAACCCTCATTCAAATTTACATCATTATTACAAGATTTCAAATGATTATAGGAGATCCTAAGGAATTTATTCAACCTCTTTTGCAACATTCTGATCAGGGATAGTTCCCTTAATCAAACCTTTAAATTTTAATTACTTTGCAGGGTTATATTTCACTCCTATTAGAATTATGTTCATTGGTTTAGATCTTCAATTAAATGGGATTGTTAGCCAAACAAATAACTTAGGCTTTAAAGTTTAATTTGGAATAAAACTTTGGTCTGGGACTATCTAGGAATTACATTGGAATCTCAGTGTAGATTTTATTCACTCTTTTAACATCTTGAATGGCCTAAAATTTGGCATATTTGTGTATTCCCTTTGCATGACATTATCTGGAATCTACATAAGCAAATCCAATACTCTGTTTTGGTGCACACTCATGTCCTTTTAAATCTCATTTATCTCAAACTACATTCCATATTGTCATAAGACTTCAAAGATTAAGTTTCCTTTTATTGTTCTTTTCTTCTTCATTGAACTTTCACATCAAAAGCAAGTATAAAGGGATTAGAAAAATCATAACTAAAGTTATTTTAAACACATGAAATCCATCACCATTGATCTTAGTTTGGACATTTCTGGTCTATTTTAAAGCTATAAATGCATAATTCCATTGCATAATCAGGGTATCCGTTCTGTCTATTCTCTCAGTTTGAAAAGAACATTTTTTTGGTCTTTCTTTCATGCTAACACAAGGTTGGAAGATCCAAAGCATGGGTTTCCTCTCACATGTTTGAATGGATTCTCATTTAACCTGGATATACAACTATGGTGGCATAATTTGGAGGGTTCTCTAAGATTCCATGGATCAAAAAGTTGATAGTACAACAATTATGAGCATTGATGCAAATTCTTGTAGTAGTATGGTAACAAAAAATGAACCCCTTCAATAGAAGATATAAGCACTATCATTTTGTCACAGCTATTAAGGATGGGATTCTAATTGTCATGGATTTTAATCCTAGGCACATCTTCTACAGGGGCATTTTTCTAGTTGCTCCAGGTTTGTGAAAGGCTACTTAGGATCCATAGTAGAAAATACGTAGAACCCTAAGAATCCATGACACCCTATCCTTAGTGATTTATGGCTGGTGTGAACCCTTGAATGGTGACAACCTGTAGATATGTAGCAGCAGTCCTAAATCCATTTTTCTTGTGTGATTAAAGGCATGGCATGAGCGTTCAACTTTTATATTTGTTTGAAGGGGGGAATCCAATTTGAAAGTGCCTCAAATCACATTTTATATCATTTAAGGAGGATTCGTTCCTCAGTGGAGGCTTGGTTTTTTAACATCGTTGTTTTTCATGCTAGTTGGAATCTTCTTTCATGGAGAGCATTCAACAATTGGGAGGACTCTTTCATTCCTGGCATTCTTTCTTTTGGATAGATTCATCATTGGAAGGTTGATGAGGGTTCTCCATCCTTTTAAGGATATTTCCACTATTATCCATAACAAATTATTCAAATGCTCCACTCTTTGGGGACCTTTTCATTAATATGACCACTTTTGGAGTCTTCTTGGACATTTACTCATGATTTGGAGTTGTCTTTCATGCTTCGTGGAAGATATTTATAGGGTTTGTCCACTTAGAGTTCATTTAGAGGGGTTATAACTCATGATTTGAGAAGGGTTGTTTAGTGATTGAGATCTAATTTTTTCATGTATCACTTTGGGGCCATTCTTCCTTGGTGCACCATTGTTAGAGAGGATTTGGAGGTTTGGAATTTGGATCGTTAGATTTCTTCTCAGGTACCTTCCTCATTTGATGGAGTATGCTTCTTCTTGAGCCTTTGGAAGTTAGGATGTTGCTTTTATTTGACATCATTTACCCTCATTTGAAAGGGGTGTCCTCCATTTTATGGGCCTTATTCTATCTTATACATTGTACATGTGGAAATTGAGAACCCCATCATTTCATTATTGTTAGATTTTAGTGAAGGTTTTTCATTATTTAATCCACCCTAGGCTGAATATATGATTTTATAATTATTTTATTGTAAAGGAAGTTGGGCTCCTTTCCTATATAAGAGAGCCTCTTTCTCATTTGTATTCATGGTTGGATTTTGAGAGCTCCCTCTCTTTTCAATTCTAATACATGGTGCAGATTGAAGTGTAAGGGATTCTTCTCTGTTAAAAATGTGAAATCCTTATTCCTATTTCTATTTGTGCTAATGGATTGTATAATAACCTATAACTTGTTAATTAAGGCCATGGAAATATGTCACATTAGAAGGGTTTTAATTGACAAATGTATTCCTCTATCTCCCTTTGATGTTTTATGCATTATTATTTACATTGTTCTAATCATTTTTCTAGAGTAACAGTATGTAATACATAAGAGCATTTAATACTTCATTATATGAGGCAGATCCTAGTTGATAATGTTTTGATGTGGAACCACTCTTGGAACATCCTAGCTGATTTCTAAATTCATTTTTAAGCATGTTTGGGTTTGTTTATGGCATGTGAATGGAATTCTAATCCCTAACCTCTCATGACCTATCCCCTTTGTTGGACTAGCTTCCTTGACTCCATTTTCCCTAGGGATTGGGACTAGTCTTCATGGTTCTCCCATCAACACTTTTTATCCATATATACTACACAAAGAACTAATGTTTTTTCTCAAGTCATCAAACTCTTCTCTACCTTAGCAATGAGCCAAGTACGATCTTATTTATACTAGTCATTAGGTTTTATTACAAACCCCAAGTATTTGAGGTTGAAATCTAACTCCAGCTAGATTTTCATCATGGTGCAATGTGACAATGTGGTTGTGTTAGATGGAAAACTACCTTATGAAAGCTAACACACATTAGCTTTTACTCACCGTGCCATGTTGTTAAAAATAAATCTAACTCAAGCTAGATTTTCATAATGGTGTAATGAGCTAACACACATAATCTTTCACTCAGAGTGCCATATTAGAAGGAAAACTAACTCCAGCTAGATTTCCATCATGGTGTAAAGTATTTGATGACAATATGGCAGTGTTAGATGGAAATCTACCTTATGATTAGATAGAAAGCTACCTTATGAAAGCTAACACACATTAGTTTTTACTCACCATGCAATTTTTTAAGAACAAAAGGTAACTCTAGCTAGATTTCTATCATGGTGAATTGTGATTGATGACAATGTGACTCTGCTATGAAAAAATACACTATGAAAGCTTACACACATTAGATTTCACTTACCGTGCAACGATTTAAGGATGAAAGCTAACTTCAGGCAGATTTTCAACATAATGCAATGTGATTTATGATAATGTCGTTGTGTTACATGGAAAACTACCTTATGAAAGCTAACACATATTAGCTTTCACTCATCGTGTCATGTTGTTAAAAGAAAATCTAAATCCGGCTAGATTTCCATCATGGTGTAATGATCTAACAGACATAAGTTTTTCTTTATAGTTCCATGTTATCACGAAGGAAGCTAACTCCAGCTAGATTTTCATCATGGTGTAATGTATTTGATGACAATGTGGCTATGTTATATGGAAAACTACCTTATGAAGACTAACAGACATTAGTTTTACTCACCGTGCAGTGTTTTAAGAACGAAAGCTAACTCCATCTAGGTTTCCATCATGGTGCATTGTGATTGATGACAATGTGGTTGTGCTAGATGGAAAAATATGCTATGAAATCTTACACACATTAGATTCCACTCGTCGTGCAACGATTCATGCATGAAAGCTAACTCGAGCTAGATTTCCAACACGGTGCAATGTGCTTGATGACAATGTGGTTGTGTTACATGGAAAACTACCTTATGAAAGCTAACACACTTTATCTTTCACTCATAGTGCCATGTTGTTAAAAAAAAACCTAACTCCAGCTAGATTTCCATCATCACATAATGAGCTAACATACGTTAGTTTTCCATTTAAGTGCCATGTTGTTAGAAGGGAAGCTAAATCTAACTAGATTTCCATCATGGTGTAATGTATTTGATAACAATTTCACTGTGCTAGATGTAAAACTACCTTATAAAAGCTAACAGACATTAGCTATACCGACCGTGCAATATTTTAAGAACGAAAGCTAACTCTAACTAGATTTCCATCATGGTGCATTATGATTGATGACAATGTGGTTGTTAGATGGAAAACTGCATTATAAAAGCTAACACACATTAGATTTCACTCATCGTGCAATGATTTAAGGACGAAAGCTAACTCCTACTAAATTTCCATCACGGTGCATTGTGATCGATGACGATGTGGTTGTGTTAGATGGAAAACTACCTTATGAAAGCTAACATATATTGACTTTCACTCATCGTGCCATGTTGTTAGAAAGAAATCTAACTCCGTCTAGATTTGCATTATGGTTTAATGTATTTGATGACAATGTGGTTGTGTTAGATGGAAAATTACCTTATGAAAGCTAACACACATTAGCTATTACTCACCGTGCAACGTTTTAAGAACAAAAACTAACTATAGCTAGATTTTCAACATGGTGCATTTTGATTGAGGATAATGTGGTTGTGCTAAATGAAAAACCAAATTATGAAAGCTAACACACATTAGATTTCACTCACCGTGCAACGATTTAGGGTTGAAAGCTAACTCTAACTAGATTTCCATTGTGGTGCAATTTGACAATGTGGTCGTGTTAGATAAAAAACTGCATTATGAAAGCTAACACACATTAGCTTTCACTTATCGTGCCATGTTGTTAAAAATAAATCTAACTCCAGTTAGATTTTTATAATGGTGTAATGAGCTAACGCACATAAGCTTTCACTCATAATGTCATGTTAGAAGGAAATTTAACTCTTGCTAGATTTCTATCATGGTGTAATGTATTTGATGACAATGTGGCAATGTTAGATGGAATACTACCTTATGAAAGTTAACACACATTAGCTTTTACTCACTGTGCAATGTTTTAAGAATGAAAGCTAACTCCAACTATATTTCCATCATAGTGCATTGTGATTGATGACAATATGACTGTGTTACACGGAAAACTACACTATGAAAGATTACACACATTAGATTTCACTCAAAGTGCAATGATTTAAGGATGAAAGCTAACTTCAGCTAGATTTACAACAAGGTGCAATGTGATTGATGGAAATGTGGTTGTGTTACATGTAAAACTACCTTATGAAAGCTAATACATATTAGCTTTTACTCATCGTGCCAAGTTTTTAAAAGAAAAGCTAACTCCAGCTAGATTTTCATCATGGTGTAATGAACTAACACGCATAAGCTTTCCCTTATAGTGCCATGTTGTTAGAAGAAAAACTAACTCAAGCTATATTTTCATCATGGTGTAATGTATTTAATGATAATGTGTTTGTGTTAGATGAAAAACTACCTTATAAAGGCTAACAGAGAGTAGCTTTACTCACCGTGCAATGTTTTAAGAATGAAATCTAACTCCAGCTAGATTTCCATCATGATGCATTGTGATTGATGACAATGTGGTTGTGCTAGATGAAAAAATACACTATGAAAGCTTACACACACTAGATTTCACTCACTGTGCAACGATTTAAGGATGAAATCTAACTCGAGCTGGATTTCCAATACGGTGCAATGTGCGTGCTTGATGACAATGTGGTTGTGTTACATGAAAAATTACCTTATGAAAGCTCACGCACATTAGCTTTCACTCATCATGCTATGCTGTTAAAAAGAAAGCTAACTCCAACTAGATTTCCATCATGGTGTAATAAACTTACACACATAAACTTTCCCTTATAGTGCCATGTTAGACGAAAAACTAACTCCAGCTAAATTTCCATCATGTTGTAATGTATTTAATAACAATGTGGTTGTATTAGATGAAAAACTACTTAATGAAATCTATTAGACATTAGCTTTACTCACCGTGCAATGTTTTAAGAACGAAAGCTAATTATAGTTAGATTTCCATCTAATGCATTATGATTGATGGCAATGTGGTTGTGTTAGATAGAAAACTACATTATGAAAGTTAACAGACATTAGATTTCACTCATCATGCAATGATTTAAGGACGAAAGTTAACTCTAGCTAGATTTCCATCATGGTGAGATATGATCGATGACGATATGGTTGTGTTAGATGGAAAATTACTTCAAGAAGCTTTTCCAAATTATTTTAAAATAGTGAAATGTGATCTTTTTTTATAACTCTAAAAATGGCACTTCTATTGCTTTTGACTCTCAACAAAGGTATCTTAGCATAATAGGGAGAAGTAAAACAAGTTCATTCTTTGAAATTATAACATCAGAGCTTTCTTCCAACATCCTGTCACAATGTACAACGATTTAAGGACTACTCCAACTAGCTTTCCATCACGGTGCAACATGATTGATGACAATGTGGTTGTGGTAGATGGAAAACTACCTTATAAAAGCTAACATACATCAGCATTTACTCATCGTGCCATGTTGTTAAAAGAAAAGATAACTCTAGCTATATTTCCATCATGGTATAATGAGCTAACACACATAAGTTTCACTCATAGTGCCATGTTGTTAGAAAAAAATCTAGCTCCAGCTAAATTTTCATCATGGTGTAATGTATTTGATGACAATGTGGCCGTGTTAGATGAAAAACTACCTTATGAAAGCTAACACACATTAGCTTTTAATCACCATGCAATGTTTTAAGAACGAAAGCTAACTCCAGTTAGATTTCCATCATGGTGCATTGTGATTGATGACGATGTGGTTTTGCTAGATGGAAAACTACATTAAGAAAGCTTACACATTAGATTTCACTCACCATGCAACGATTTAAGGATGAAATCTAATTTCAACTAGATTTCCAACACGATGCAATGTGATTGATGACAATGCGGTTTTGTTACATGGAAAACTACCTTATGAAAGCTAACACACATTAGATTTCACTCATTGTGCTATGTTGTTAAAAGGAAAGCCAACTCCAGCTATATTTATATCATGTTGTAATGAGCTAACACACAAAAGCTTTCCCTTATAGTGCCATGTTGTTAGACGAAAAAGCAACTTCAACTAGATTTTCATCATGGTTTAATGTATTTGATTACAATGCGACTGTGTTAGATTGAAAACTAACTTATGAAGACTATCAAATATTAGCTTTACTCATCGTGAAATGTTTTAGATTTTCATCATGGTGCATTGTGATTGATGACAATGTGGTTATGCTAGATGGAAAAATACACTATGAAATATTACACATTAGATTTCACTCATTGTGCAACGATTTAAAAATGAAAGCTAATTCCAGCTAGATTTCTAACACGACGCAATGTGATTGATGACATTGTGGTTGTGGTACATGGAAAACTACCTTATGGAAACTATCACACATTGGATTTCACTCATCGTGTCATGTTGTTAAAAGGAAATCTAACTCCAACTAGATTTCCATCATGGTGTAATTAGCTAACACACACAAGTTTCTCTTATAGTGCCATGTTGTTAGAAGAAAAACTAACTCCAGCTATATTTCCATAATGGTGTATTGTATTTGATAACAACGTGGCTGTGTTAGATGGAAAATACCTTATGAAAGCTAACATACATTAGATTTACTCACCGTGCAATGTTTTAAGAATGAAAGCTAAATATAGCTAGATTTCCATCATGGTGCATTATTATTGATGACAATGCAGTTGTGCTAGATGAAAAAGTATATCATGAAAGCTAACACACATTAGATTTCACTCACCATACAGTGATTTAAGGACGAAATCTAACTCCAGTGAGATTTCCATCACGGTGCAATGTGATCAATGACGATGTGGTTGTGTTAGATGAAAAAATATCTTATGAAAGCTAACCTACATTAGCTTTTACTCATCGTGCCATGTAGTTAGAAGAAAAACTAACTCTAGCTAGATTTCCATCATGGTGGAATGAGCTAATACATATAAGCTTTCACTCATTGTGCCGTGTTGTTAGAAGGAAAACTAACTCCAACTATATTTGCATCATGGTGTAATATATTTGATGACAATGTGGCTGTGTTAGATTGAAAACTATCTTACGAAAGCTAACACACATTAACTATTACTCACTGTGCAACAATTTAAAAACGAACGCTAACTCTAACTAGATTTCCAACATGGTGCATTTTGATTGATGACAATGTGGTTGTGCTAAATGGAAAACTAGATTATGAGAGCTAATATACATTAGATTTCACTCACCGTGCAATGATTTAAGGTTGAAAACTAACTCCAACTAGATTTCCATTATAGTACAATGTGACAATGTGGTTGTGTTAGATGGAAAACTACCTTATGAAAGCTAACGCACATCAGCTTTCACTCACCGTGCCATGTTGTTAAAAATAAAGCTAACCCAAGCTATATTTTCATAATGGTGTAATCAGCTAACACACATAAACTTTTGTTCATAGTGCCATGCACTAGTACATGTGATCAATTTTGCCACGGAAAAAACGTGGCAATATCCACGAATAAGCGTGGATATTGCCACGTCTAAGTGTTTTTTTTCCCGTGGCAACTTTTTCGTCGCAATAGCAACGACCCCTAATTTGTCGTTGATACAGCGACAATGTTCTATAACTATTGAATTTGGTTAAGCCGTCGCTATAGCGACGGCAAAACCCCAGGTATAGCGACGAGAATGCTATACCTGCGACGGTCAGACTTGGAAAAGTTCCACGGCACGCCGTCGCTGTATCCACGCTTTTCCGTCGCTGTATCCACGGCTATGAATTTTTTAAAAAAATTGCCGTCGCTGTATCCAGGGCTAGAACTGTTTTTAAAAAAAAAATAGAAATGTATTCAGACCAATTCCATGTGGAAGTAGGTCATAATGCCTAGTGAACTTCACAGTAGACCAAATCACATGATTTGGGGATCCATAGTTAATAGTGGCACTGTCCTGCACAACATCCATCCACTTCACAACTCGTCCAAACACTGTATGCAGCTTATTGTCTAGCCATGGAGTAGCTACAGTCATGATAAAAAATTGAGAGCCATTTGTATTTGGACCAGCATTTGCCATTGACAATGTATGGTAAAGTGGGAGACAAAGTATTTGGTCATCATTTGAGACAAAT
>LPNX010634788.1:2641-42898 GCA_001517045.1 Pseudotsuga menziesii
TTTAACTAAAATAATTAATTGTAAATTAATTTAGATCTCGTATTTTCTTTAGTTAACTAACTCAAAACTCCACGAGACTAAAGCATAGGAAGACAACTCGACTTGTCATGACTTAACTGAAAGATGCTCTCAACATCGACTTAAGACTTAGACTCAAAGAGACATATTCATGGTGGATGAATTTATTCGTGCCAACGCACTAGATCAATACATTTATTTGCATAAGGAAGATTGTTTGTTTCTAGCTCATAGGAATTTTACATTCAACGTAACTTTTGCTAGATGCCTTGGCTTTTGCGAAATGCTCACAAGGCTTCCTGTCTTGACTTTTGGCGTAGCTCACAAGGCTTGTTCGTTCGCCTTGACTTTTGCTATGACCTCACAAGACTTACGAAGGCATTATCACTTTCGTTCTGACTTTTGTCTTGGCTCACAAGGCTTGTATGTTCACCTTGAATTTTGCCATGACTCACAGAACTGGTTAATCTCCAAGTCTCCCTGGCTAGCTTCAGGGTGGTCACTTATGACCTCAGACCTTGGAGAATGCCTACTGATGCTGATTTCAACACCAATCAGGTGCTGCAACTGCTGGAGAAGGTGTGGAGGACATCACTCTCATCATTATGACTCATCCCATGTCATTTCCTTGCCTCAGTGTCCCAAATCGATTTCTTCAATAGCCATTTAATCATTTTTTAATCTGCCTCGAGAAACGTGAATCTGCCAAAACAGCCTCCTTGGGTGCCTGCGTTGTCAAACTGAGCCCTCCAGGCTCTCTGGGATGGGGGTACTATGGTACAATCAAGTGGCTGCACCCCCTATGCCCATACAACGCCCTAGGAGATCCAACTGAAACATCTCCCTGCTCAAACATATCAACCTGTGAAGAAAAACTGCATCAGAGAGGCAGAATGAGCCTGATCATATCTGCAAGTGCCCGGAACTGGAAATAAACTGTCTCATTAGATTCAGAGAGTCCAAATCCATCTAAGGTGTATACTCATACCCCTCACAGATCTCTATCTGACCATCAATCATATCCAATAAACAATATAACCATCTGTAAATGATCAAACACCAATAATAACTCAGACTATCATCCATCTGCTGCAAATGTTAAAAGGCTAAGACAAGCTCTACAACTCATTCAAGCAACAATCACAACAAGTAGTAGTCATTTCACTAGCGATACATCAACAAATACATATATAAGGCTTTATTTATTATTACTCAGACTAGACTTTCAGGACTATACTCACTTCATAGTTGTAGTCAATTTGCTAGTGAAGGGTGAAGGATGAAATTGACAAGGCTAAGACAAATGATGACTTCCTACTTAATATCATGACACTTTGGATAAGGAAAGGGAATACTCACTATAACCAATGTCGGACAAGCAGCAACACAAGGAATGACAGTGCCTCACAAATGGTTGAGTTGTTTAGAGAGTGCTTATTCAACTTAGGCATCATGACTACATCAAGCTTGATCCAGGTTCATTCGGACCATCAATTTTATTCCATGGCCTTTTTGGCCTATATGACCCTTTGGGACTTCACCAGTGCTTAAATGCACAACTAATCGCAGCTTTCATCCGGGACATATTTATATTTATAAGGTCAGCTATATTTGGATATAGCATATATTTAACCATTACTTTTTTGGACCTTTTCTTATACTCTTCAAGGAGTATTTTAGCATTTCATTGCTCTTGCCTTCTTTACATATGTTAAGAAACACAATTTTATCATTTTCATTTTCCATGGGCGCATATTCAATAATTCCAATGCAGGTAGTACATGAGCTTTCAGTTTTAGCCAACAACATCTCAAGTGACCAGGGGGAGTTCTGCACAGTGCCAAACATCGGGACAACCGACCAAAATGATTTAGGCATACAATTTAACTCACCAAAGGCAAGTTTTGTCCCCAACTCAGAGCCGAGACACAATATAAACAGGGAGGCTTGTGCAACAAGGGTTCTAGTGGGGGAAAAGGTCCTCCATGCCATAAGTCAAGAAGTCAGTCGGGTTGAAAACAAAACTGGAAGGTAATGGATGGGTGGAGATAGTGAATGATGAAGCCAACACTAGCAAGCCAAAACAATGGTGGGAATGACTACGTCTATTCTCCCTAAGGAGGGTAAAACCAATGAGTATAGATCAAGAATTTCTAATTCTAAGTAGGGACATCAATACATAATACAAAATACATCCAATTCCATATAATTATGACCGCCGGATCATGATACCACAAGTTAATACATGTCACAAAAATCAGTATAAGAGCAATGATAACCATAACACAATATAACAAGTTGAGTCATAATCATGCAATATAATCAATCTAAGACACCATTTTTCCAATGAGAAAGTACTGATATAACTGGGCATCAATGACTGCTTTGTAATGACTAAATTTCTACATTGGTCCTCAAATCTGAGTGTCCTGAGACTCAGTCCTGACATGGGAGAGTACAATAGTCCATTAATACAATAATGATCTGTTAAAACTAATCATCTCAGCATCTCATATGTAAGAGATCTGGCTGAAAAATGTACTGTGTCTGAAAAATAGAATATGGTAGCCGGGCTACTGTATATGTGATAACATCTGGCTCCAGCTGGGACAAGTGCTTTGCTGAAAAGAGCGCTTGAGAACCTCAGAATCTCTGGTCCTCGCACTCTGCTTCTTGCATCCTTGATCAATCCATCCAGCTTTGCAACCGCTACCAAGAATGTACCTGACTACCTGGAACATGTCCAGAGCTATACCAAACTCACAGACCGGTCGTCAGAACAATATGCGGATAATATATAAAATACTGAAAATAAAAATGCATGAAACTGAAAAGCAGAAAATAAATCTAATCTATAACCATAACTTTCAATAAAAGTTTAATTTTTTATTTTGCAGGATAACAAAATTACATGAAGAGCTTCAAAAGGTGAGCTTCAGACAACAAAGCAAGATTCTATACTACTGCCGGGAAAGGCTTATTCAGGTCCTACCTACTCTACTCTACCAGGCAAAGTGGGACTCAAGGCTAAGTGAGGTCGGGAATGTATCCCCTCAAATCCCTCTGGTTAACAGGAAGCAAAATCTATCGTCCAGTATTGGTGACAAGAAAACATATATCACCCACGCAACGTTCTACAGAAAAAGGTCCAACCCAAAGGTCATTAGCTTGCCCCGATCGGAAATGCAGCAAGTAGTTTTGGATAAGGACTTGACTTCCGGCGGGAAACCTATTCCTATTTACTGATTCGGGGACAACTTCAATGTTACGTATAGGCATGGGATGGACATCAACGATGTTTTGTGGTTGCAGGGTGACAATCCTTGAGCTTCTCCTGGAAGGTATTACATCAAATCTGAGTGGACCATCGTCAATGGGAACAGCTATGCTACCAACTAGGATCTCCCTAATCTCTTTCCTTATCCTCTGCGTACTCGTACTAATCTTATCCTCACGAGGGGATACTACATGTTTGATAGTTTCTCCCATTGTCCAGAAGTCTCTATCTTCTTTCAAAGGATGAGGAACATGGGATATATTAGTACCGCGGCTAGAGCCTTCCCTTGTAGGAACATGAATATACATACCCTCCAGATCGGCTGGTTCTACTCCAGGCTGTGGTGCAGAAGGACTAGGAATGTGAGATAGATCATGATTGTGAAGACTGGATGACTCAGGTGGTAGGAGAAAGTTAGGAATGAGAGGATAAGCAGATAAGGCACTAATTGGTGTGGCTGAAGGAGTTTGAAAAATAGCGAGATTGTTGAGACTAAAATCTCCTTCGGGTTTATCATTTATTAAGGCATCCTCCTGCGAACTTAGAGCGTTATCATGGACTTGAATTAGGTTACCATCTTCCAAAGATAAATGAGATAATGACCTAGCAAAATCAGAAACATGAGTGCTACTGACCTCATTATCGGCCTCTATTACACCAGATAATTCAAGATGGCTTTCCCATGGATAAATAGGTTCTAGCCCTTGGCTTTCTCTTTCTCTATTCTAGTCAATTAAAGCAAACCACTCATTCACTTTACGAGGGATTCTTTCAACATGTTTGGCATCATTAACTTCATCAACTTCAATTATAAGATTTGTTGCATTGTTTTGCTCGTGACCCTGAAATGGGTTCTTATTTCTTCTTAATTCTTCTAATTCCTCTGAGCATTCACCTTCAAGCATTTCCAAGCTAATCATCCTGGCAATTTGAGTTATTTGATTTTCTTCCGAAGATAAGTCAGAGTCTTCCATTGCCAGAAACATGCTTTCAGGCTGCCTATATTTCCACACTTCATTTGCATCTTCTACAAGATGGGCCTTAGCATTATTCAACAATTCTTCCCCATATGTGTTTTTAATCCCTTCTTCAAAAGTCTCCAAATGTTTCTCATAGCAAGGCTCCCTATTGATCCTGATCAGAGCCCCATTAGAGTTTGGGACACAAAGGTATGATAAGTCCATCATGAGGTATCCACCTAAACCAGCTGTCCACTTTCTAGATAAAAGCATTCCATATGTTGGGGGCAAGTCAATAACAACAACATCCATCATAGTGGAAATGTCTGAGCATGCAAACAGATCAGCTCTAAGGTTTTTGATCAAGCCATAGGATGGCACTCGCCTCGAGTCTATGCCACAAACATTTCCATAAGGCCTATTCACTTCCAATCCCATTTCCTTCATGACATGCAAAGGCATTACATTCATAGCTGCTTCGGAATCCAACATGCAATTATGCAGGAGCATATTCTGAATGTGCAAGGTTAGGTAAAAGGGAGGGTGACCACCATTCTTTCTTTCATAGATAGCAGATTGTATGTTAATAGGTGGATCCTTTTCATCTTTGCTAAGTTGTATCCTCTTAGGACTTTGTATGCGATTGGATTCTAAAACAAACTTAGGGCTTTTGTCTTGGCCAATGCCATCAAAAAACTCTTCTACTTGGCTTCTTACAGAGGGCACATTCATCAGTTCAGTTATAGGCATATTACACATTATCTTGCTCAACTCCTTCTCTATGCCAATGTTCAGATTCAAATCTCCTAAGGCAAGATCTTCTTCTTCTTTTTTATCTTCATTAATTACTTTTTGTTTGTCAAAGAAAGAAGGTTGGGGATCCACTCTTCGTTTATAAATTCTAACCTGTGGTTCTTCTTTTGTTTCAGGGATGTTTATTGCACAACATGAAGGTTTAGGCTCATCAACAAAATCCTCTTCCTGCTCCCAAGTTTCTTCCTCTTGTTCCCATGGTTCTTCCTCTAGGAGAATTCTTCCAAACCCATCATCAAAAGACAAATCATTCATGAAATTGATGTTGTTTGGTTGGTCATCGGGGTGGTTGGTGTTTGTTGGCCCTTCATCATTTTCATCACACCAATTAACATTCCTCTTCTCAGGATTCTCTGGATACTTGGGCCTTCTTCTATTAGGATCTCTCTCAGGACCTCTATTGTTGTTCCAGTAAGGTCTAGGGCCATAAGGGTTTCTATGTCTCTCCGGATCATGGAAACTAGCAACGTTTTTGGTCAGGACAGTGAGTTGTTTCATCATTTCTTGCATGGTTTCTAACGTGTCCTTTGCCTCTTTTGGTTCATTCACAGGCTCCTTAGGCTTTCGGAGCTTAGGCTCAGATCTAGAAGTGGATGGGGCATAATGATCAAAGAAGTTTTGCTTGCCCATAGATGCCGCATGTTGTTCAACCATCTTTGCATTGAACTGGGTAGTCTTCAAGTCATTCGGATTTTTATCCTTAAAACTAAAACCCAACCAACCATCAAAAGCATTTATATAATGGATAACAATTGCTTGGTCTTTTGGTCTAATTTCATCTAAGATATTTCCTACAGTTTGTCAAATCTCAGGTTGAATTCATGGACTGTCTCATTCTCCCTCTTCTTTATGTCAAACAATTGATGCAAGAGGAACTTCCCATCCAACTTGTGAGACCAATCACTGTTAAGCTTTGCGACGAAGTGGTCATAGCCATTGATGGATGAAGCAGGTAACCTATCAAAACCACTTCCGCACATCTCCTTCCAGAGAATAAAGAAGACCTCTCATGAATACATCTTCATCCACAACTCCATATGCCTCCATATGATCCCAGACTTTATCAATGTGGTCTTCGATGGAGGTAGCTAACACTCCATCAAACTTAGGAACCTTTTCGAAATACTTCTCAGGCATGTCATGTGGGCCCCCATGGATCAGGGAGAAATCTAAAGGAGATGCCTTGGCCTTCCTTCCAAAAATCCTAGGGTTTTGTGGAGGAGGAGCATTCTGATTTCCACTAGTGTTTGTTCCAGCCATTGGGCTAGATGAAGCTGAAAGAAATCCCAAAGGATGATTTGAGGCAATAGTGGGGCTGGATACTTGTTTGTTTTTCCTTGCATAAGTTATGGGGATTCCTTGAGGGTTTATGGGACGCTCTAGGAACTTAAGATTAATATATTGGGTACGATCCTCAGTGGAGTCGCGGGGTGGAGTTGCCAGGTGAACCACACAAGTAATTCACCAATAAAAGATATGTTGTAGGGAAAGGTGAGGTATGTTGAACCAAGGTAGGCCTCTATCTTCTCGCCAACGGCGCCAAAATGTTATCACCAACCTTGTAGTTGCCTGTGTGAGGTAGATCCAGGATGGATGGTAGAGGGGCAAGCAACTAAGGAGGTGGAACCAGGACTGCCTAGACTCCCAAATGGATGGTTGTCACGCCAATCAAGGCATCCTCAACTTTATGTTATCTAAGTCCAAGACAACAACGGGGGAGACCCGGATCTACTCCCAACAGAAGAGATCACACCTAGACACCAGAACAGATCAAATGTGGCTTTGAGGTACGTAAGGTGTAAGGTGAATGGAAACCCTAGCTCTAGGGTTTAGTTACTGACAACTGATGAAAATGACCACTGTCTTGGGAAACCTAACTGTGACAGGGTGAGCAAGGACAAAGTTGGGACTGCCTAGTACCAAGGAGATAGACTCAGTGAAGGATATGAAAGTATCATGTAACCCGAGTTATCAAGGAATGGTCAACTTTCGGGGAAAGAGGTCAGGAAGGGCTAACGCTATGCTTGGAGATTAGTGCCTGTTCAGCCTTGGGTAATGGAGTCAGTATCAACACAGCGTTTCAGTGAACCCACCTGGGATATGTCCTGATCTATGGACCCAGAAAAGGATTTGGCCCGAAAGATTCAGGTTACAGGAAAATCAACAAAAGGAGGGCTAGCGCTAGGGTTTGGAGAGGCAGATTTGCAGATCCAGAGCCACCAGGAGACTATCAGCTCAGCATTGGAGTGGAAATGAGATCAGGATGACCCGATCTACAAACCCAAATCAGAAAATTTCAGGAAAAATCAGATCTGGAAAAGTCAAAATCTGATGAGGGGGGCTAGGAGGCTGAAAGTCAGTTTTTTAGATCTAGGGCAACCTGGCATGAACTAGCTCAGCATTGGGGGTGATTTGGACTGTGTGAGACCCGATGTATCAGTCTATGAAGTTAGAAATCAGAAAAAGTCAAAACCCTAGTAGGTCAAATTTTTAGTGGGGGGCGCTATGAAGTTTTTAGGCTAAAAATCAGATCTAGGTCAAACCAGCAGGAATTTGACCAGCGTTGCAGTAAATTCAGTGTAGGGGGAGGCCCGATCTATGAAACCCAACAGTCGTTTGGCCAAAAATCAGACAGTTCTCGAATTTAGTATTTTTTTAAGGTTTTTTTTTAAAGTATTTTAAGGGTTTTCAGAAAGATGGAAGGAAAACAGGTACAATGGATTCAAATCTGTAAAAGAGAAGAGAATTACCTATTTGATCGTACATGGAAATGCTTGTAGAAGTCTTAACAGTGACGATCCTTGCTATCTCGATCAATTCTGGAAGATCCAAGTGATTTCTATGACGGATGTAAGCCCCAAACCACCAATGTGGCCCCTACCCTGCATGAGCAAACGTCAACAATATCAGATTTGCCAATACAAGAGAAAGAAACCAAATGCTACAGGAAAATAAAACGAAGTAATCATAGATCACAATGAAACTAATGAAAACCCCCTGATCCAAGACGAAGAAAACTGAACGAGTTGAGGTCCCCTTGCAAAAACGTTCCAGCCAAAACGCCCTCCTGTAGACAATGATAGCAGAAAAATATAGATCTCACATGAATTTCCACAATGCTAGGAAGCAGAAGACTATCCAATCACCATTTGAGAACATCAGATGCAAAGCAGTTTCAGAAAATATCCACAGAAAAATCTTTCTATTATTCAGATTCAAGAGCCAAAGACCCCTTACAAATGAGAAGCTCTCTCCTTTAAATAGAAATGAGAGAACCACACTCATAACCAAATCCTAACCACTTTCAGAACGAGTGGCTAAGACTAAAAGATAAAATATTCTAATCAATGGTTGAGATGAGCTCAACATACAATACATGGATCAATATAACCATAAAGTACTAGAGTGGACTAAATCACCCATAAAGAGGGTACCCCACTCAACAAGAAATAAATGAATCACATGGTGGGTCCAATGAGTGTTAACTAACTCCCTCTGGGTGTCCCCATGGCACAATAAAATAATATAATATTTTAATTCTTTGACTTTGTGCCTCCTTGAGGAAATCGCGAGCCTCCCAAAAGTTCTAGAAAATAATACAAAAATGCCCCAAAATAAGTGTGGGCCCAATCAGGTGTTGCAACTGCTGGAGAAGGTGTGGAGGACATCACTCTCATCATTATGACTCATCCCATGTCATTTCCTTGCCTCAGTATCTCAAATCGATTTCTTCAATAGCCATTTAATCATTTTTTAATCTGCCTCGAGAAACGTGAATCTGCCAAAACAGCCTCTTAGGGTGCCTACGTTGTCAAACTGAGCCCCCACCAGGCTCTCTAGGATGATGGTACTATGGTATAAACAAGTGGCTGCACCCCCTATGCCCATACAACGCCCTAGGAGATCCAACTAAAACATGTCTCTGCTCAGACATATAAACCTGTGAAGAAAAATTGCATTAGAGAGGCAGTATGAGCCTAATCATATTTGCAAGTGCCCGAAACTGGAAATAAACTGTCTCATTAGACTCAGAGAGTCCAAATCCATCTAAGGTGTATACCCATACCCCTCACAGGTCTCTATCTGATCATCAATCATATCCAATAAACAATATAACCATCTGTAAATGATTAGACACCAATAATAACTCAGACTATCATCCATCTGCTGCAAATGTTAAAAGGCTAAGACATGCTCTACAACTCATTCAAGCAACAATCACAACAAGTAGTAGTCATTTCACTGGCGGTACATCAACAAATAGATATATAAGGCTTTATTTATTATTACTCAGACTAGACTTTCAGGACTATACTCACTTCATAGTTGTAGTCAATTTGCTAGTGAAGGGTGAAGGATGAAATTGACAAGGCTAAGGTAAATGATGACTTCCTACTTAACATCATGACACTTTGGATAAGGAAAGGGAATACTCACTATAACCAATGTCGAACAAACAACAACAGAAGGAATGGCAGTGCCTCACAAATGGTTGAGTTGTTTAGAGAGTGCTTATTCAACTTAGGCATCATGACTACATCAAGCTTGATCCAGGTTCATTAGGACCATCAATTTTATTCCATGGCCTTTTTGGCCTATGTGACCCTTTGGGACTTCACCTGTGCTTAAAAGCACAGCTGATCGCAGCTTTCATCCAGGACATATTTATATTTATAAGGTCAGCAATATTTGGATATAGCATATTTTTAACCATTGCATTTTTTGACATTTTCTTATACTCTTCAAGGAGTATTTTAGCAGTTCATTGCTCTTGCCCTCTTTACATATGTTAAGAAACACAATTTTATCATTTTCATTTTCCATGGGCGCATATTCAATATTTCCAATGTAGGTAGTACACGAGCTTTCAGTTTTAGCCAACAACATCTCAAGTGACCAGGGGGAGTTTTGCACAGTTCCAAACATCGGGACAACCGACCAAAATGATTTAGGCATACAATCCAACTCACCAAAGGCAAGTTTTATCACCAACTTAGAGCCGGGACACAATATAAACAGGGAGGCTTGTCCAACAAAGGTTCTAACGGGGGAAAAGGTCCTCCATGCCATAAGTCAAGAAGTCAGTCGGGTTGAAAACAAAACTGGAAGGTAATGGATGGGTGGAGATAGTGAATGATGAAGCCAACACTAGCAAGCCAAAACAATGGTGGGAATGACTACCTCTATTCTCCCTAAGGAGGGTAAAACCAATGAGTATAGATCAAGAATTTCCAAGTCTAAGTAGGGACATCAATACATAATACAAAATACATCCAAGTCCATATAATTATGACCGCCAGATCATGATACCACAAGTTAATACATGTCACAAAAATCAGTATAAGAGCAATGATAACCATAACACAATATAACAAGCTGAGTCATAAGCATGCAATATAATCCATCTGAGACACCATTTGTCCAATGAGAAAGTACTGATATAACTGGGCATCAATGACTGCTCTGTAATGACTAAATGGCTACATCGGTCCTCAAATCTGAGTGTCCTGAGACTCAGTCCTGACATGGGAGAGTACAATAGTCCACTAATACAATAATGATCTGTCAAAACTGCTCATCTCAGCATCTCATATGTAAGAGATCTGGCTGAAAAATGTACTGTGTCTGAAAAAAAGAATATGGTGGCCTGGCTACTATATATGTGATAACAGGGTTCAAGCATTACCTCACCCACATGACAGAAGAAGACTCAACTTACAAGGTGAAGCTTGGAGAAAGTCTATCAAGATGAAAGATGTTCTCTATGTACTTGGATTGAAGAAGAATCTCCTTTCCATATCAAGCCTTGATGCGAGAGGATTCTGAGTTGCATTTGTTGATGGACAAGTCCTCATGTGGCCTAAGGGGAAAACCTTTGATGATACAGTAGTAATTGGAGAGCAAGAGGGAGGCTTGTAGAAATTAAAGGGCCATCCAGAACAAGCCTTTGTTCATGAAGCAATAGAACCAAGTGACTATGGCACGTGAGACTTGCACATCTACACTACAAGGCATTGTTGATTGTAAGCAAAGTGGCGACAGGTCTACCAATGCCCTAGACAAAACATGAAGGTGTGTGCAAAGGATGTGCACAAGGGAAGAATGTGAAGAAACCATTTCCAAGTAGTGACAACAAAGTGAAGGAGATCTTGGAAATTGTACACTCAGATGTATGCGGACCCATGTCATCTAACTCTTTAAGCGGGTATGCATATTATGTTTCTTTTATAGATGGTTACTCTCGCAAAACTTGGATTTACTTTTTGAAGACAAAAGATAAAGTGTTTAGTAAATTCAAAAAATTTAAAGCCCTTGTAGAGAATCATACTGAAAAGAAAATAAAGACCTTGAGATCAGATAATGGTGGGGAATTTACTTCAGAAAGTTTTAAATCTTTATGTAAAGAATCAGGGATTAAGAGGGAGTTGATCACTCCCTACAATCCACAACAGAATGGTGTTGCAGAGAGAAAGAACAAGACAATAAGGAAAGAAATGAAAGCCACGATCCATGATCAAGATCTTCCGATGCACTTATGGGCCGAAGCAGCCAGACCAACAATTTATGTTCAAAAGAGAACACCACACCGCGTGCTAGAGTAGGAGACTCCAGAAGAGGTATTCTCAGGAGAGAAACCATAAGTCATCCATCTGAGAATATTTGGCTACCCAGTCTACATTCATATTCCCAAAGAGAAAAGAACAAAGTTGGATCCTTCAGGAAATAAGGGCATATTCGTTGGATATAGTGATACATCGAAGGATTACAGAGTCTATGTAGCGGGCTTCAAGAAGATAGAGACTAGCAGAGATGTTACCTTTGATGAGGATGTAGCCTTCAGTAAATCAAGGCAGATTCACTCCGACGAAGTACATGAAGAAGAACCTAAAGATTGTAGAGTCAAAGACAAAGTGATGGAGGAGAGAACTACAGAAGAACATGAAGATCATGATATGACTGAGCCACAATGACTTGTAGATCCACCTCGAGGGGTGAACACACATAAGAGAAGATCATCTTCGGCACGAGAGATCATCCAAGATGCAGAGAAGTATGGTTCTCCAGATGAGATTTCTTGAGAAAGTAATAGGCCTCAAACATACTCCAGTTATGTGGCACTATTGTGTGATATCGTTGATGCAGAGCCTTCTAGCTATGAAGAAGCAATCGAGAAGAAAGAGTGGAAGGATGCTATGATTGAAAAGCACTAGTCGATCATGAAGAATGATGTCTAGGATGTGGTTCTGAGACTTGAAGGGAAGTCAGTAGTGTCTTCCAAATGGATTTACAAAATCAAGCATGCAGTAGATGGCAGCATCGAGAAATACAAGGCAATATTTGTGACTCGTAGCTTCTCCCAGAAGTAGTGCATAGATTATGAGGAGACTTTTTCTCTTGTAGCTACATACACTTCGATTAGAGCTATTCTTGCAATAGCTGCAGTGATGAAGTGGAAGGTACACCATATGGACGTAAAGAAAACTTTCTTGAATGGTGTAGTAGAAGAGGAAGTGTATGTGGAACAACCACTAGGATTTGAGACACATGGCAAAGAGACGCATTGTGCAAATTGAAGAAGGCCTTGTACGGTTTGAAACATGCACCTAGGACATGGTACGACAAAATAGATGGATTTCTAACGATTTTGGGCTTTACTAAGAGTAAAGTAGATTCCGACCTTTACTTCAAGGTTGAGGATGGGAAACCAGTGATCTACTGTTGTTTGTAGATGATCTGATCCTAATATGTGATGAAAAGCTCATAGCAGAAACGAAGAAGAGGCTTGCCGTAGAGTTTGAGATTAAAAACCTGGGTATGATGCACTATTTCTTAAGTCTTGAGGTGTGGCAGAATCCAGATGAGATTTTCCTTAGTTAAGGAAAATATGCAGTAGAGATCTTGAAGAGATTCAGGATGATGGACTGCAAGGCCATGGCCACACCGATGGCATCAGACTTGAAGTTGTTGTGTGATACTACTTCAGAGACAGTCGATGCCACAATCTGCAGGAAGATGATTGGTTCATTGATGTACTTGACGAACACGAGGCCAAATATATGCTTTGCGGTGAACACTTTGAGTCAGTATATGGTAGAGTCAAGACGTGCTCGCATGATTGCGGCAAAGCTTGTGTTGAGGTACCTTAAGGGTATATTTGAGTATGGCCTCAGATATGCGACAGATTAGAGGATTTGCCTGCAGGGCTATGTAGACTTAGATTGGGCTGGTAGTGCTACAGATAGAAATAACACTTCAGGGTGCTGCTTCAGTTTGGGGTCTGGCATGATTTCGTGGTTCAATAGCAGGAAGCAAACGAGTGTAGCATTGAGCACAGTTGAGGCAGAGTATATTGCAACTTGTTCGCTTGCTGTGAGGCAGTGTGGCTTAGAAAGCTACTCGCGGGATTGTTCAATGTCGAGTTAGAGATGACTTGTGTATACTATGACAACCAGAGTTGTGTGAAGTTGTCTGAGAACCTTGTGTTCCATGACAAGTGGAAGCACATCGAGATCCGCTATCACTATATCATGGATATGGTGTAGAGAGGAGAAACGAAGCTTCATTACATTGTGACGGACGAGCATATAATGTATTGACCAAGCCTCTGGCAAGAGTGAAGTTTGAGTACTTCAAGGACAAGCTTGGAGTTGTCTAGATCGGTGTCCATCGCAAGAGGGAGTGATGAGTCCCTATGGTCTTCACATCTAGCATGAAAAAGGGTTGGCTTTGTGGAAGACATGTGGTTTTCACATCCAACATGAAAAATGGTTGGCTCCGGGGAAGACATGTGGTCTTCATGTCTAGCATGAAAAGGGGTTGGTACTGTGGAAGACGTATGAGACTTGCATCCAATATGAAAAGGACTGGCACTGTAGAGAGCTACATCTAGTATGAAAAAGGACTGGTTCTGTAGGGGTACACCTAGAAGAAAAAGGACTGGTCACTGTACGGGTAGTTCCCAACATAAAAAAGGGCTAGTGGAAGCACTAATATATGAGAGGTAGCTCCTAGCATGAAACAGGGTTGGTGGACGCATCGATATGAAAGGTACACCAAGTATGAAAAAGGATTGTCACTGTACGGGTAGTTCCTAGTATGAAAAATGGCTGGTGGAAGCATCAGGTAGCTCCCAACATGAAAAAGGGTTGGTTGATGCACCGAGATAAGGGTAACACCCAACTTGAAAAAGGGCTAGTTGATGCACTGAGATGAGAGTTGCTCCCAACATGAAAAAGGGCTGGTTGATGCACTGATATGAGGGTATACCCAACATGAAAAATGGTTGGTTGTTGTACGTACTTCTTATGATGTATAGATTTGAGAGATGTCACAAATCAATGGCTTGAGTACCGAGTTGTAGCAACAGTGATCCAGTGATGATGACCGTGACGAAAGAATACCTTCCTTGATAAGAGGGAGTGTTGAAGATTGTAACTTCATAAGATATTCTTATTATACCTTCATTGTATTATTGTTGTTCCTCCTTCGAGAGATGTTATTGATGTATTTGGTCATGTAAAAGTCTTGTAAGAATCAATGTAACCCTTCCGTTGTAAGTCGTGTCAATAATACCCACAAAAAAGATTATATAAATGTTATTTTGAGTCTCCTTAGACAAGTCGGCCCGGTAAGAGTAACAAGTTGGCCTAGTTAGATAAAAAGGTTACTCACTTGATGAGTATAACTAGAGAGGGCGCACCTCTCATTTGGACATGTTACGCTGCACCTGTATTCAACGCACCTTCAAATGTGTCGTAGGAAGAGAGATGCCATTTGTTCGACCAGGATGGATGTTGTTCAACAATGGTGGTCATGGTTGGGCCCTTTGGTCCTTTCTTTAGGAGTACTATGGCTTAATGACACTGCTAACTGCCCTTTGTTGGGGTTTTTAATCCTGGGGTTGGTGTCCGAGACTCCTAGGGGTTGATCATTGGGTCACATGACACCACACCTTGTTTGCTTGCTTCGATGGCTGTTGCTTTAGCTACAAGACCTTGATCTCCCTTCACAGCCACCTCGGACACCCTCCTGGCCCTTTAGCTAGCTGGTGCTCTCTCTCCTTGGGCTCCTACCTTAGAGGACGTCATCATTCCTCCCAGGCCGTATTGCTGCTTTAAGGAGGGCATTGAGGGAATTTACAACATTTTTGGGGTTAGATGGGGTATTACGCCCTCCCTCCAGCTCACTCCAGCCTTTCGTTTGGAGTGATTCGCTTATTTTAGCAGTTTTTGGCACCTAGGGGGGAAATTCTCTAGGTAGCCTACTATAAGCCTACTTTAGGCTATTTTTACATTATTTTATGTTATAATTTAAGTTGACATTTTATATTTTCAAATCGACTTTTTAAGGCATGTAGGTTTGGATATTTTTGTAAAGTGAGTGTGAGAGGCTATAGATCAATCTCTCCTCACTTCATTTTAACATAATAAGACAAGTGGGATCAAACACTATGCATTTATTTTACCCAACTAGGGCTCTTTGGAAGTGATGCGCCCCTCTTGAGGAAGACATTTTTTTGGGTTTTGATGACAAATTCTTGAAGTTTCTTTGGTTCCGTGTTGTTGCTAAAGTGATGTTATTATTTGTTGGCTAAACACGTGGACAAGGAGGTATCTAGGGTTTTTCTTGATTTGTCTTTGTTAAATGTTGATGAATGATGTGTGTTTATGGATTGAGCCATTAGAGCTGCATTTTTTCTTGGTTAGGTCATTTTTCAACCTTTAGTCCCCTTGGTTTGTAGAAGTACGTCCCTCATAGGAGTCCTTCTAGGGTTAGAACCTTTGGCCTTTTGATTTTGTTGTCAAATCTAGGGTAGGCTTTTCAAAAGGAAGGTTAGTCACCTCTTTAGATGCCCTAGGGTTAGGGTAAAACCTAAAACCTTTGTCCTTAAACCTGTTTTCCTTCAAATCTCTTGCATTTGCATGTGTAAATTTGCATTTTCATGGTAGAATTAGGGTTAGAAGTAGGTCTGCAATTTTATGTTAAAAACCCTAGAAATCAAAATTATTTTTTGGATTTTCTGGCCTTCCTAAAATTTAGGCCCTCTCTCCTACAATTTCGCCTTGCCCTATTTATTCCTATAAAACCTAGGGCAAAATTTAGGAGTCCCTAAAAATATAAAAAAATTCTAAACCTAAAAAAACCCTAAAAGCTGCCCTAAAGCAGTGCTTTTCCCAAGCCAAAACCCTTGGCTTCCCTTCCTCTTCTACCCTAAGGCCTTGGCCTCCATCTCTCCACCTTGCCCGGCCTCATACAAGGCTTGGTCAGCTTTTGGAAAGCCCCTTTACAACCTGTTAGCAGCCCTTTAAGCTGCTGCCCCAAGTCTGCAATAAATTGCAGACTGTCATAATCTGAACAACCCTCTCCCTTGGCTCAGCATCACCCTGTGGTCGCCCTTAAACTCGGTCCTGCCTCATCACAGTTCCTTGTGGACTGTGGGTTGCCTTGGAGCAGCCTACAGTGGCTTACATTAAAAGGCTGCAATAAATTGCAGCCTGTTTGAAGCCTTGAACAGTCTCACTCCTAATACACTCTTCAGCCCGCAAACACTCACAAACACATTAAAAGTTGGTTAGAAGGTTAGCTTTTTATTGGTTTGGTTTGATATTAAATGAAGGACTGATTTTAACCTTGTTTGCATGCACATATATTAGGTTATACACACTGACAGTGTTTGGTTATAATCATATTTTGAATTCCTGTATATTGTTGTACAAGTTCCAGACCTTCTTTATTCACTGTTTTGTTTTAATAACCAATTTATAGCTAAACATATACTGCAGTATACTTAAAATAGTCGACATGGTTAAAGTGATAAATCAATATCTAGACATTTACTGCTGACGCAAGCACTGATATTAGGAGACTTTTATATATGATAACGAGTGAGTGTTTGTGATTTAACTACTGAATAACACTTGTTTACATTCGTTCTATACTTTGCCTGGACATATGCATGAACTAAGACTGAAAATTGATTTATTGTTGAATTCATGTCATTTGCTATTCTGCTGTACTATATTTGCACTTGGTCATATCTTATCACTATACAATTATTGTATGATGTATGTATGAGTTGGTTGAAGTAGATGTACTAACTGCACTACACTATTCATATTCAAGCTCATAGTATATCTTCTTCACTTCTTGATTTGACTCCAATAAGGCACTGGTCACTAAGCATCTTCAAAGAAGACATTATTTGGTGTTTTTAGTGTCCTTACAGAGTTTCGATAGGGCTCTCTCCTAGGAGGTTTCGACTTCCAAAGCAGTGTGGGAAGAGTGGCTAAGGTGATAGTGGTCACTCTCTCCTTCATATGCTTGCTGGTGACTAGCCCTGCTAGTTCATCCGGTAATAGGACTAAGGGCACACACTCAACTCAAGCAAGTGCGCGAGAGAGAGAGAGAAGATGTTCGCTGGAGAAGAGAAGTAGGTGCTTTTGTCTCTGGGGTTTATCTTATCTTGGTTGGCATTGCACTTGGTGACAGAATCTATTCTAAATAAGCTGCTGGGTTTTCTCCCTTGTGGTTTCCTAGAGGAAAATTTTTGTGTTTCTTTGTCTTTCTGTGCTTGTCTTTCTTTCAGTGATCCTATTGCTATGGTTATGATGAAATGATGCTAAATGTTTAAAGATCTTATATAACCATTAAAATTTTAACAGACCATACCTAGAGGAGAGCATTGCTCACTTGGCAAATCCTTCTGTACGAGAGGGCCCTGTATTGTGAAAAAAAAATGACCCACACTCATCCAGCATTCATTGCTACAAATGATCAATCCCGAGACACCATGGATAACTGGGAGGTCTTCCTGATGAAGAGGTTACAGAGAGGAGAGGTCTATAATCCATCTATCAAGCTTTAGCCAAAGGTTGCGGATCAAAAAATGAAGTGAGATATGGAGGATGGATGATAAGCCATAGGTGGACCCGGAGGAGGGGGTAAAAACTCTTAACAATACCAAGGGTTACCTTGGTGACTTGGCTAATAAAAAAACTACACATCTTTCACCCTCGTCAACCTAAGGGTGGATACTGCTAGCTATACTCGTCAGACAATCACAAAGCATTCTTGTTCAAATTTTATAAGATATACATCATCATCATCATCATCATCCTCATCATCATGGTATGTCATGTAATATTCCTCCTCAGATCATTAAAAAAAAGAACCACATTCATGTGATATGGGGAGCCCAAGAGAAGCAAAGATGGACTCCCAATCTTTGGGAATTTTGCAAAAACAGGTCTGCAAGGGTGCCCCACAAAGTGTGGCACAACAGGCACTATGTTGTAGCATGCATTTTTTGAGACTGCATAGAATTAAGGCAAAATAATCTGCACAGATATTGAGGGGTGTGAAGTCTAAACAGGTATTGTTCCCAACACAGATCAACATTGATTCAAAAGCATACTGGTAAGATCATTTCATTTTTTTTTTGGTTTCAGTGCTTGCTTGGAAAGTATTTTTTTAGTTTTTCCCTGAAAGTGTAGTTGCAGTTTTCCAGAACATATTGCAACAAAGTCAGAAGCAAAATGGACTTAAAATTGCAACAATGGAGAGAATGGAAGGATTCCCCATCTTAAATATATGCCTATGACCATACTCGTCAGCCCTATGACACGATTTTATTCCTATCCCTTGTAGACTTCAAATGGAAGGTGCCCCAGTATGGCTTTTGTTATTATTTTAAATTAGTATGGTTCAAGCTAGGAGTAAATGTAAGTTAATTTCATTAGTCCTGTTTTGTTTTCCTTTAAGTAACCATTTTGATTGTGTCCCCTGCCTTCTAGTCCTTGTCCACTAACATCAACAATCTAAAATTTTATATTTTAAAGTCTACTGAGATTCCCCGCTTTCATGGTTATTCAAGTGTATTCAAGTACAAAATTTCAGAGGCCAACCTAAATTATTTTGCAGTAATAGAGAACCGGTACTTGGCAAGTTACTAATTGCATTTGCGTCACTTGTAAATGTAAATAGTACATCCCCATTTGCTTGAAAATATAATTTAGTGTCTGCCTATAGATTCTATATGACTTACTTTAGGAATTAGCAACCTGTCACTAGAATGTTAGTTCTAACCCGTTAAGGATTAGTTTCTCAAAAATTCTTTTGGTCTTGCTGATGCAGCGATGCAACCCGAACACGTCAAACACTTCAGATTATGCAAGAGCATGTAAAAGATTTTTTAGAGGCGGAGGTGCATTTCATGGCAAGCTTTTATTCGGTGCCAGCAATGGATGGACAGACTGCTCAGCATTTGCAGCAAGCAGTTTGCCAATACTCGAGAGATGACATACTTACTGTAATGTGAGAAGAGATTCTGCCTTCATATCATTTCATACTTAGGCTTCAATCAAAAAGCCTTTTACTCTCATAGCTCGTATTTACTGGTTCAGAGTACTTTCATAAAGAGCTTGGTTTGATTGCATGAATAGGCATTTTATCATCATACCTTAAATATAATATTTCGGTCTGGTCATGGGTTATTTCAGTCTGACACAAAATGAAATTATCTACCAAGGGTGGTGCAATTATAGTGTAGCATGGAATTTTAGGTAAATCCTAAATATTCCGAAGTTTTGTCAAAGCTGCCATTGTCATCTTCATGCAAATAATATTAATTTCGTCAAATAAAGCTTTTGCTTAATTGCTCTTTATATTTTTTTACCTTTGTGAATCCGTAACTTTTTGCTATGAAACATATTTGATCTCCAACCTAAAGCATTCACAAGCAAATAATGTTTTGACAACTTGTTTAATGTGGATGAAAACTTGTTTGATTGTAATTGCACATTGTTGGAGGAAATAAACAATTGATTGATAATATTTTTAATTAAATGATAAATCATATTTGATAGAGCCACAAGAGGTTAACTGGGTTGGTGAAAGTGGTGATTGTCTTAGCCCCACAGATTCAAATCTAGAAAATGGCTGGCTCGGCCCTGCAAGAGTGGCTGTAGGTGGTAAAACCATCATAGCCATTAAATGGGGCTGGGTGCCATTCCTTCCTGAATCATTGATCTCATGGTTATCAGGAAGGAATGTACTTTGAGTTATCCAGCAAAAAATAGTGGCTAAATTCCTGTTTTTTCGACCAAAACTATCTTTGCAATGACATGAATTATGCCTTGCTTTGTTTTGCTTAAAAAGTAAGTGGATGGCAATGAACAAGACGACTCGAACAAACTGTTTTGTTGACTTCCCTACAAGTAAATAACTGGTAGACTCCTTATAGATCTCAGGAATTGCACCAAAGTGGGTAAACTTGTTTTGGTTTCAAATCTTTTAGGATATTGTTGCTTTTATTAATACCCATTTTGAAGGTAAAAGACTATCCTGCTTAAACATCTTCAGTTTAGTAGCTGCTGTTATTTGTCCACTAAAATTGGTAAACTGTATGACAGGTGCATGGGGCATAACAGAGGCTGGGAGGAAGCAGCATCAGTGTTCTCTGGGGTTCCTGTTGAACTTAAAACTTCCAATGCGGCTCTGCTTGAAGCTTCTGGACAGTCTTGGGAAGAGGTAACTTATAATGGACTTTAAGCTTGTTTCATCCAACACAATTTAACACCACAGCTCCCTCTAGAATTCTATACAATCTCTTTATACATGAATTGCTTACTGAAACTACAGTGAATGCTAGAGAAGCATGGGTTGGAGCCATAAAGAAAATTAAGTAATCTTAATGTTTACAAATGACCAGAATCAATCAACATGACATAAAGGACCATTTTGTTGGTGTATAACCAAATAAAGTGCCCGAGGCATCAAATAAAGCATCCTCAATGTAAAGAACATCATATAGATCTAAGTTTGTCTAAGACTCTGTACCTGATGGAGATGAATACATAATAGATATCAACTGGTGGAGAGTTAAGATGTTTAAAACTTTAAACTTATAAATTAGAATATCCAAATTTGAAAGTTAAACTTTGAATTTAAAAATGATGATCTCAATGGACTTTCGAAAATAATGAATTATACAGCATTTCTATGCTAATATGTTCGCCTCCTATTTTCTGGCATGCGATTGTATTAGCGTAGAAATGCTGGGTGAACAGCATTTTTTGCATTCGCCTAAACTTTCTGACTTTATAATGGCCTACTTGTACATACTGTTATAGAATATTGAGACCTATTACACACAAATTATCCATGTCACATTGTAGGAATAAATATTGTCTGCTTGCTATATTTCCAGCAATTTTATCATTGTATATTTTGCATCAAATTTAGGCCTAAATACTAGTACTTTTTTCAGACATTTTCCAGGAAACCAAATATTGCCTTTATACAGCATACAGTTTCCCATCCTGATTTATTAGATAATTTTATTCATGTCAATTTTCAAACAAATGACGAGAAATAGTATCAACACACTGTGGTAGTGTAAAGGCTGCTCCTATAAAAACCAAAAGCAGTTCTGATCTAGAATCTAAAATCTGATAGCTAGAGGAGAACATGCTGTTGGGAATTCTGAAATGATATATGGAGTTGGACTGCAAAGGGGTAAAACTTAATAGCCAAAGGCCATAAACACCCTGGAGGGATGCCTCGGTGGGGGGGGGGGTTATGGGGAGACACTGCACTTAAGTTCATCCTCTGTAAAAGTATCACTCCTAGCATCCGAGGTCGAAGAAAAAAAGCTTGCGATAGAAACTTGTCTAGAACTGGTCCACTGCCTGTCTCTCTACCTCAAAGGGTGATCTGTAAATGGTAGGCCTATGACTATCTCACCAACATGGATCTTCACTGTGGAATTAAAGTATAATGTCTCTGCCATTCTCCTTAAAATTGAGTTCAAGCTTCTCTGCTAGCTATTCACCATCAAGCATGGATGGCTCTTTTTTTGGACTTGGTTCAAGAGGTGGCTGCTTGGTTTATTTGCTTATGGTGCCAACACCAATGCTTAGCAAATTATTCAAACCCAATTTGGTGATGCCAACTCTTTCTTTACAACTTTTTTATGCAACTTAACAACAGATTTTACAATTCTATTCTGCCAAATAAACAACACACCCTCTATGCGGCAATACAATGATGCCCATAACAGAAACATAACCTTCGTTGATATATATAAAACAAGGCCCAGAACAAAATCATAACATTCTTTGATATATATATATATATATATATATATATATATATATATATATCTCACTAAAATCTTATTTTCACATATTTACAGAGTTGAATATGACTTCTGACACACTTTCAAAGGATTGATTCATTAAGGCTCCAGGTCTCCTTCATATCAAGGGGTTTGATGCGGGATTTTCCACTGAATACACATGGGATTTATAAACTTGATATTTTACTTTCAGACATTGTAGGAGGGATATATTTTTTAATGATTATTGGATGTTTATTGAATTGGAAGACTGTATAATAGCTTTTATTTTTGGCCCTTCCTGGACTTAATGGACCTATTTTTGGCACCAATATCTTTGGGATAGTCTATGTTATATGAGATTCAGATCTTAATGAGGCTGGAGGTACATACATATGTAGAAGTTTTCTTTTCTATCCTACTATACTGGCTTCAGATACTGTAAGGACATGTTGTGCATGTAGCACCTAAAGAGTGTATTTTTCATTCCCCCTATGAATAGAAAGTACATTTTTTCTTTGGAATATATGTGTGTATAGTGTGTGTGTGTATTTAAATTAAAATTACTATGCAGGTATTGGATATATGGCAACACTGTGGTTTTGCTAATATTAAAGACATATCCAAGTGTCCTTTAATTGTGTTCTGAACTTATGCCTGCTGAATAACACCTCGTATACTAAGTCACCTAACACGAGGACACGGGACACGAAGGACATGAAAATACGAGTGTCCAATACTGACACGATGACCCCCAGAATCAGGACATGGAGGACACGTTATATATATATATTAAAAATATAGGCATATAGATCCAATTTTTCTAGAAACTAGAACATTTACAATTATTCAATAGAAATTGTCAAATTACTAATAGGAATCAATACACAATACACATTTTGTCATTCCCAAATCACAATGAGACACAAATATGATAGGATATTCATATAGCTTAAGATCTTGAAACCGATTTTTCATTAAGTCATCAAAATCGAAATATATTACATAGATGTCGGAATGCCAATGGCAGCTAGTATTAGTAAATAGTAAATACAAAAAGGGGTAGATCATAGAAGAGATCAAGATGGAAGAATCTCATGTGTCAATAGTCCTCCTCCATGCCTGAATCAACAAACTCATCACAGGCATTGCCCTCCTCCTTCTCCTCCTCCTCTCTACCCATCTGAAAATCTGCATTTGCTGGTGTGGAGGATGACCCCTCCATAGGATCACCATCATCAAAAGTGATCGGCTCTAGCACTGGATCATTAAGATCCATGTTGGCTAATGCCAACTCAGTAGTGTTGTCCAAACCCATATCATCAGGAAAGACATCCCACGTCTTTGTCTTTCCCTTCACGCATTCCTCCCTCTTCTGTAAATAAGACAAAGGTTGGACTGCACATACACCATCGACTCTGCCTTGGATTGCTAAAGCCTGTTCTTCTTCAAATTGTACAAGTTCCCATATGTGCTCCAATCCCTCTCACAACAAGAGGATGAAGTAACTTGAGAGATGACCCTCAAGGCTATCTTCTGTAGAAGAGGGCATGCTCTCCCATGAGTTGCCCACCAAACATAGGGTTTCTTAACCCCCCTGTCTCGAAGCACCTCATAGCCTTCAAATCTCTTAGTGGCAGTGGAAAACTCTACAAAGCCTTCCTCCACCTCCTCAAGCATGTCTCTATCTTGAAGTATCGGTCTAAATGTTATCTTCCTTGTTGAATTTTAGCATTAGCATAAATAATTTAAAAATTTGCAGATCAACTTAAATAAGAAATGATAAGTGCAGTAAAAAATCACATCAACATAATGGACACATGAACACAAGATTTTTTCACTGGGGAAACCTTCAAAGGAGAAAATCCCCAAAAAGCATTAGTAGCTCATCTCGTAAATGAGATGTCTTAGAAATTCTTCAAAAAGTTCCTCAAACCCCAATCCGGGTTTAACCACAGTTATAGAGAAATTAACAAAGCAAAATTCAGGCAAGGGTTTCAAACCCTAGCTGTACAAATTTCCAGATCTTCCCAGAAAAGATCAAGATTGTCTAAAAACAGTCTACCCAAAAGAATTATCATATCTGCCTGAAAATTAGGGCCTACTCGAAAATCCAATGTATGCTTGCTTAGTCTGCCCGAAAACTGAAGAGGCCTGCCTGAACAAAGATATGCCCAAAAATGAATTAGGGCCTGCCCGAAAAAGTTTCAGACTTGCCCGACTACTTCCCTTTCTCTGCCCGTGACTACCCAAATGACAGACAGTCAGCCTGTGACTATTTGGGCAACCCTTCTGTTGCTGCTGAAGAGGTGGGTAGCCCCACGTTGGGTGGGTCGAGGCTTTAAAACCTGCCCGGAACCTCTCGGGGTCTGCTATTTAGCAGCCTGAGGTTTGTAGCAGACAACCCGGGTCTGCTATTTAGCAGTCCGTGGTTGTAGTAGGCAACTAGAGCTGCTGTGGTGGCTTCCAGGCTCACTGTGGGTGCTCAGATCTCCTCCCAGGCTCTGTGGTAGGGCCAATAGAGTTGCCCAAGGTGCCAAGATGGTTTCCGGTGAGGAGGGTGCCGAGAAGGTGATGAGGCTGTCGAGAAAGTGATGAGGTTGCCAAGAAAGGTGAGGAGTGTGCTAAGGAAAAGTAAGACTGCCAGAGTTTGCAAAAACCCAGTTGCTAGCTGTTGTTCGTGGAGGAAGATGAAGGACCCTTGTTGTAGGGTAAACTGAAAAGATGGGTGCCCTAGCTGGGGAAAAAACATAAAAACAACCTTCAATGAAATCTTCAGTAAGAGTAGCTTCACCTGAGAGAGGAAAAATAATGTGTGATAATGAGAAGACTTGATCTTCTTTTATAATCTTCAGTCGCCTGTAAGTGGACCAAAATTAGGAAAGATAAAATAATAATATTTTATTCTTTTCTTAATTTCACTTTTACTTTCTTACCAAAAAGGTCCTTTATGCATTTTTTACTTTTACCAAAAGTCCTTATTTATTTTTGACTTTCACTTGTGGTCCCTTTTCCTATGATCCAAAAGTCCTTATTTATTTTTGACTTTTGACTGTAGCCTTTTTCCAAGTGCCCCTGTGGTCATTACCTGTGGTCTTTTTGGTTCCAAAAGTACATCATCATAAACCGAGAGAGTTACTAATGCTTTTATCTCACACTCTGTGTGACACCAAGATCAGGTACTAGGGTAACTTAACCAAGGGTAGCTAAGCCTTAGAGAAGTACACAAAGCCCATATATCAATTGTCAGAGTGTCACACATGCCTAGACCCAGTCTAGGGCTTACAGTGCCTTCCTGGTAACAGATCAGGTGCCTCAGCCATGGGCTGCATAATTTGACCCTAGGTCAAATACTTGGTAACAGTCCAAGTGCCTCCATTCTCCCAGAGAACGGCTACTCAGAACTAAGCTAAGTCTATTAGTACTAGATTGGTCCACATCGTGGTCCCGTACCAGATGTCTACCATTCAATAGAATGGTCACTCAACACTGGGTTGAGTCTACCCAGGGCGGAGCTGGGTCTATATCATGGTCAAGGACCAGATATCTACCATTCAATAGAATGGTCACTCAACACTGGGTTGAGTCTACTCCGTGGTCCCGGACCAGGTGTCCCCATTCTCCTAAGAGAATGGCTCTCGATACTGCTCAGAAAAATCAACATTCCTCCCTTGTGAAATCTCTCCATCCATGTGAGGAGGGACTCTGCGTGAGGGCCCTGACCCACCATTGAGCTAGTCATGACTGTAGTACTTAGGGTTCAATGAGTGGGAAAAACAATGCAAAGGTGTGCAATTCTTATCCCACCTGGAGATAAGAATATCCTATATGATGGACCATAGTTCTCTGACGATGTCCCATACTTGATATGCTCATTCTCCATAACAATGGTCCTCACAGACTTAATCATGGAATCCCACCCCTCGTAAACATCTATTAGGATGGGCTAGTCCGTTTCTGCAAACCGCAACAAAGAAATGATTGGGTCCATGATCTTAATGGTAAGATTTACCCCCTCCCACCAATCATCATCTAGAACTATGTCCTTTACCTTTTTTGAATCAATCTGATCCACTTTCTCCAAAAGGACCAAAAATATGAAATAACCATGGACCCAAGAGCGGTTTTGGACTCCCTCAACATCTTGAGCATGGTGAATGACGAAGCAAACCGAGTATCCACAATCTTCAACAATGAAAGATGTGTGCATTCTTTGTAGATCATGAGGGCATTGGTGTGGTTTTGTACAAAGTTACGGATATGGCATGCATCCTTAATAAGTTTGCCAATCCATGTCACATCTGAAGCAAAAGATTTCGGTGTTAAATTCAAAGAATGGACAATGCAAGGTGTCCAAAATACCTGTAAGATCAATAAAAGAAAGTACAAATGAGTCTAGACTCTAGACTTTACAAAACTACAACTAACAACTCAAATGAAAATCTAAATACCTATGGATATTTAGCTTCCATAATCATCCCAACAGCCTTGCAAACAGGTGCTTGTCTGTGATGATTTGTACACAAGACTCAACACTTACGTCTTCAATGAATTTGATGAACAACTCACCCATATACTGTGCATCCTTGTATTTCCCAAGAGAATCCACCGCTTTCAAGAACACTGGTCCATTTGGGGAAGACACCATGAAGTTGATGAGTGTCAACTAGCCAAACGACTAAATGGCCCAATAGCCGCACCATTGACTATCAAGGTTTGCTCAATCATGTGAGCTCCCCCCCCTAGTCACATATGACACAAGGCCCTCGTGAGTTCTCCCTTTGACTCCATTTCTCCCTTTGATGTACTGGCCTTGGCCCATCTGTGAGGATTGATCTTTCCCTCTTTCCCATCAACATTCAGTTACATCTATTCTACAACTGTTTCTCTAAGGAAACCTCTTCATTTCACCTTGTCCGTCATTGCATTTGCCTTAGTGATCCTAACCTTAGGGAAGCCCCCCTTGAGTTGGTGAAGAGTCAACCTGAAGCGAAGAAGAGAGGAGTGTGGTGACCGTGGCTGCTCTTTTCATAGTTGCCATCGGGCTGGTGTGCCTACTTTTGGGATTTGACACTCACATGTCAGTCAGGAGCGGCAACAGGCCTCAACCATGTCAATTGGGATCCACTAGGTGCATATCGATTGCTTGATTAACCCACTATGTCCAACCAATGTTATTTGGACCAAATCGGTCATCGAACTAGTAGAGCCTAAAAATCTGAACCAAATCAAAACTGGGAAAAAACTGATCAACCAAAAACTACATAAAATATTCAAATTTTGTTTAAAAACATATATATTCATGTGTACCATATGAATCCAAACCATTATACACAAATATGCAAAGTTTCTCATGTATATAGCAAGTATGGGTGCATATAGCCAAAATAGCATTGAGAGAAATTCATCTTTGAACCAAAATACCAATGTTCCACAGGGTTTCTGGGACGGGGGAGTGCGGGAGCAAGGAAACGCAAAAGGGGACTTGTGGAAGCCACCCCAAATTTTAGGGAAGTTTTGGGGAAACAAGGGACGTCGAAGTCATAAAAATGATAAATCCTAACAATAACTATTACCATGTAAAATGTAACACTAAAAACTAAGATAATCATTATGGAATTCATCAAATTTCAAATTTCAATTTGTAAATGATACTGAAGTATGTTACTACTGACTATTACCATGTAAAAAATAAATTATTAAATACTAAAAACTAAATATCATCATTATCATTATGCAATGTGTATCTAAATTCAGATTTCTCCTTTATAAAAGATAATGCAACATACTATGAAGTTTGAAATAGTCAAATAGATATTGAACCATTAACAACTTAACATAGAGAAGTTAGAACAGTGAAATAAAAAAAAGTGAAAAGTTTGAGTTTTATCTTTTTTTTAAACTTTTTAATTTAATTTTATCAATTTAATTTAATTTTAATTTTTATGTAATTATTTTTATTGAAAATAAAAAAAATAAAAATTGGGGGGCTTCTAGGCGTTCCCCCCATAGGTCTCTCCCCACGAAGGGGGACTCCTAGAAGCCCCCCTAGGGGAAAATGCGTTTCACACCCAGAGAAACTTGGGGAATCAAGTTTCCCTGAGTTTCCCCCAAAAGGGGGGTGTGGGGAAACGTTTGCCCAAGAGTTTCCCCGTCCTGGAAGCGAGGGGGCACATTCCCGACCCTGGGGGACGCGTCCCCGTGGAACACTACAAAAGACATCAACAAAAAGGCTCTAAATGGCCCCTAGAGTCGAAAAATAAGCATATTACTCCTCAATAACTATAGTCTAGTGTCTACAATATGATCATATGGTACTACTATTCTAGACTCTAATTGTGCATATTAGACACCCTACAATTTTGTTGAAACCTCCTAATCCAGGCCAAAAAAGGTAGAAAAAACTTCACATGGCTAATAAGTAATTTTGCTTGAGTGAAGGGTACATTTTTACTAAGGTCATGACAAAGGAGTTAAACAATCAACACTACCAACATCGAGGTACATAGAGGGGTTGATGCGCTTGATTAAATGCCAATCCCCTAACCTCATACATGATAGAATCTAGTAGAAACGTTGCAATCCTAAAACCCTGAATACTGTTAAGTCTGTTGAATTGCAAATGGGATCTAAAGTTTTACTGTTTGCATATGAAGTCCAATGAGGTTGGAACCACTCTCAAACATCTTGAAACAATTAATGGTAATGCTAAAAATTTAAGTAAAGGATAGAAAATGAAAGATAAGGAGAAAGCCACTTTTACTCTAAGTTGCATTGAAACGGATACAGGAGGGAACAGAAACGACAAATTTTCAAAAACCCGGATACGATACGACATATATATATATATATATATATATATATATATATATATATATATAATTTAACATTCAATATTTAAAATTTAATTTAAAACTACATATTAACATATTACATAATTATCATCATCAACATAAGTCAAATATACAAATTACAAAATTAACTGAGTGGCAACCTAATGTCAATGCATATTCATTGTTCATTGTTCAATAGTTCAAAACATAATTATAAATTACATTTACATATCATCAAAAAGGTCCTCGTCCATGTGACGAAGACCCACATCAACATGGACATTTTCATTGCCTCTAGAAGTAGAAGCGGGAACATTGCTGCCCTGTCCACTTGATGGCGCTCCCTCATCAAATGGATTCATAGGAGACATGGCATTCAATGTCATATCCAAGTTAGGCAATTATGGTTCTAGATTCCATAGTTTGGTGGGCCCCAATTTGTATTCGTCCTTATGTGACAGAAGACGAAGGTTGGAATGCACATAAACAAATTCCTCAACTTTATTGATGCCCAAAGTATTTCGCTTCACTGAATGGATGAAGCCATATGTGCTCCAGTTCCTCTTTGCTGATGAGGAACTAGCAACTTGTGACAAGATCTTGATGACCAATTTCCAAAGAGGAGACTCTGGATCAATTTTTTCTATAGGGGCATATTCAACTTCCTGCTCCCCAACATTCATAGATGACGATTCCATGATGCAGTCTGCAAAATTTAAATGAATAGTAGGCTATAGTTAATGCTACTATACCATGCAGGACCAAAAAATATACAAAGTAATCATTGGCACTCATCATTACTTTTCAAAATTTCAACATTATCTAGGAGTTAGGACTCATTAGTAATTTAGTACTCTATTAGGAAATAGGAAGTGGAACACATTGCTTAAGTTAGTCTCTGTGCAATCTTATCATGAACAACTATTTTAAAAATTTTGAGGAATGTCATTACATTTATGATTTATAGTTTTATACTTGTCAATTTGTAAACAAATTAGAAAATGTTCTCCATAATAAATTCTTGCTATCACTGTATTTTTACAACCTGCATTGATAACTTGATTCACTGTGAATTTTGAAGTTGTAACATGTGAACTCTATATAATAATATATTTTTTTGAAACTTTTCTTATATTGTATATACTATATATATTAGTCTATGAACTACATAGTTTTGCCAGCTATGCTATATTTTTGTTAAATAATTGATTAATTTCTCATAAAGTTTTCCCTTCTGCGTTTATTAGGAATTTAGGATCTCTTTTCTTGTTATGCAGCTTCCAGTGTGGAGTGGGCTAGTGGCCGGCACATATATGCCCAACCAGACTACAATGTGCATTGTGAGCCAATGAAAGTGCTGACTGTGCTTTTTGATTTTACATTGACCTAAGTTTTTCCCTAATTTATTGTCCACTTTTCCTTCAACTTGAGAGAAATGTAGAAAAATTATGGACCTTTAGGCTTTAACCCATAATTTTGAACTGCCATAACTTTCATTGTTTAACATATGAACTTATGAAATTGAAAGAATATCATATAACCATGATTTTGGGGTTCTTTAAATTTTAAAAGATCTATGCATTGGTGTAACACTATAATATTTCCCAATCGAATTAGTAGAAGAAACATATTATAAATTTATGACTGTTGGGCATGCTTCAAATGTTTTTGTTTTTGTTTTGAATTTTTAGCCTTCAAGGTACTTAGTTTCACCTCTGCTTTATTTCTTAAAAGCCACATAATCTGCCATTGATGGAATGGGAGTCGGACTATGAAAAGCATACATGGGACAGTGGAAACTTGTGGGAATTGTAGAATGCTCCTGCTACTGCACGATGTTCCTGTTCTTGCACGATGCTATGAATTGTGACCACCACGAACTCAAACCGACGACCATGACCAAACCTGTCGCTGCACAATGCTGCTACTGCGAATGGACACAACGACCACCACAACTGTTGTTGATGCGAATGGACACCACGACCACCACAACTGCTGTTGCTGCGAATGGACACCAGAAACACCACGACTGCTGCTGCTGCTACTGCGAATGGACACCACGACCACCACGATTGCTGCTGCTGCAAATGAACACCACAAACACCGACGACCACCACGACTATTGCTGTTGCGAATGGACACCACCGTCCATGACTACGACCACAGTGAACTTCCACGAGTCCACGAAAACTTCGCTGCTGTGCGGATGGCAATAGCAAGTGTTTAATCTTGATAAACAATCTGTTCTTTAAATTCTTCCTTCCCTTTAAATTAGTGATACCATCCTAAAGTTAAAGCTCTTAAATTAAAATTAAACTTGAAAAACTTTTTAAAAAAGGAATTTCCCTAAACATTCTTAAAAAACTCTTATATAGTAATTTTAATTCTCTTAGAATCCAAATGACCCCTTCCACCTTAGACTTAAACAATATATATTTATATTTATATATATATATTTTAGAGACCTAAAAGTTGTCAACCTTTTAAAAGAAACTTTAACAAAAATTTTGAGTTTTAGACTTTTTAAAAATTAATTAAAAAATCCTTTGAAAATTATAAAAAAGGTTTAATATTAGATAAAACTTGTGAAAAGTTTTATTCTTAGTATTAAGAAGTCTTAATATTAAGCCTTTTTAAATGTTAAGAGACTTAAAAAACCTTAAAAAATTTTAAAATTAAAATTTTAAACTAAAAGAAAACTTTTTAAATTAAAACACCTTTAAAAACACTTTGTAAAAAAAAAAAAATTTAAAATAAAAAAATTTTAAATTAAAAGAAAACTTTTTAATTTAAAAAACCTTTAAAAACACTTTGTAAATATATATTTTTAGGGTTTAGTTTTAAAATTTTAACTAAATTAATACTAAAATCTATTTTCACAAATTTTTTTAATATTGATAAAACCTTTTGGTAAACCTACAACCGACGCTCTCTCTCTTTAAACTTTCAATTTCCTCACAAAATTGGTGTATTAATAACTTTCCGGGCTATTCTACATCACTACAAGTCTTCGTTTGTCTCCTGATGATGATCCTAGAGTAAGGATCGAAACGTCGAGAGTTTCAAATTGCTAACGCAGCTTCCTTGGATAATCAAGTGTTTAAACTTTAGAATCGATATAGGAAAATATAAGTGCGATGTAGGGTTTCCAAATTATTAAGTTCACCGTCGAAATAGGTTAGATAGTAGCCCGATCTGTATCACGAAGACCGTTGATCCGTATAAAAAACCGCCAATTCGTACCCGAAAACCTGCGATTCGTACCCGAAAATAATTGATACGTATAATTTTCAGCCGATTCGTATCCAAATTTTCGGATCCGTACCAAGGCCGCATCACATCAGATTCCGTTTCAAAAACGACGAACAATGTTTCAGGAGGTTTAGAGGGCCGTTTTCGGTAACTTAGCTTTTACTTTAAGAATTTAATATTACTGATGATTACTAACGTTAGGTTTTTTGCTTTTAGTGTAGGCCTTTTTTAAAAAAAAGAATTTTTATGTACAGAGCCATGGCTGTATGATGCAGTACAGAACCGATCGGTTCGGTACGAAAGCGATCGATTAGGTGAAAAAAGGCCAGTTTGGTATGGAAGCAGTCATTTCCGGTTCTAGATGGCGGTTGAGACCGGCCATGTGCCTAAACTGGTCAGATCGACTTGTTTTGACATAACTAGATCGGTTTTGACGACACTGGGTCCAACTAGCGTAAAAACCAAGGTCTAATTAGTCGAATGGGATCACCTTGAGTGATCAAGTTTGACTGGATCAACCCTGATTTATGGAGATTGGTTAGATACTCAAGTATAAAAAATGAGTTCTTATAGTGAGTGATATGACAAATTGTGATGAACATTGTATTAAATATTCCATGCTTCAGTGTTGAAATGGTAGCTTTAGCCACCCGCTAACTCCTAGCTTGGATCTGTTTGTTTACTTCTACAATGCAACAATGATTTTTAACATGGCTTTAGGGCCTAGGTTTTGTGTAAAAATTTCAGACCCAACCTGGTTTCAAGTTTCACTGAGAAATTTGTTTAATGCCCAAACCCACATGTGTATATAAATTAGAAATTCTGATTTTTATCTCATAATCATGAAACAAATGAAATCTGATTTCAAATATTGCGATGGAAAATAATTTTTCAAACCACAAATTTTACACAATATTTTTTGTCAAAGACCCTAGAAAAACCAGTGAGAAAGAGAGCATTTTGTTTTATTATGGTGAGGAAACTCAGAAAATTTTCAAACTACAACTTGTACTTATCTCAACCCCATGAAAATGCATTGATATTCGTGCCAATCTTTGACAAAACTACATTGTGGTTTGCTGTACGGAATATCACCTCAAGTGTGTCAAACCTCATTAACAATGCCCATAATTCTGATGTAGGTACAATACAAACTGTAGAATCAAACTCACAGTGATTATTGCCTTGAAAAACGTGCATACTTCTCTCGATTTCTGTACATCAGAATCACACTGTACATCCTAATTAACCCTGCTATTCGATCTGGAAAAAATATGACTACTCTTTCTCAATTTGTGTGCCTCTTATTGTGTTGGCATTTGTGCCTCAAGTTGTCTCAGATTTCTCCTCCTTCATTTTTTCTCCTCTCCTCTTTGTTGCTCTCTCTTTTCAATGCTCATAAAACTTAATGAAATCATAATAATGCCTTCTCCCCTCAAATATTTCTTTTTATATCTCATTATGAAAAAAACCTATGTTACAGCCATAGTTAGTGTGCTCTTCCAACTTGCCAACCAAACTGCGCGGCACTGCCGGAGAGCGCCTTGAGGGCTTGGCCAACCCAAGAGCTCACCGATAGACTACGCCTTGAACCTGTGAAATCTTTCCCTAACACTTGTCTTACTTTTTAACTTATTAGCACGTTTTTATAACATCCACACTTAGCCAAATTTCAACATTTACACAACATAACAAGTAATCAAAACAAGCATATGGGTAGGGTGGCCCAACCAGTGCACCCCTTTAAGTTTTTATAAAACAAAGATATTACATCATTGGAGGTGCCAAAACTGGCAGAGCTTCGGCGTGTGCCCAAACAAGCTCACACACACTTCTACAAATTACATAAGAAAGAAGCGAACTGTCTCCTACCACAGACGCCCAACTCGTCTAGCTCTTCCACCTATCTGAAGTGTTACCAACTTTTCTGTACCATAGTTGGGTTACCTGAGGAGCCGCCGGTTGACAGACTTGTTCAAAGTCTGATTCTAGTGTATCAGTTGATCCGTCTGCTTGTCTAGCCAATATTGGCTAGTCACTTTTTTATTTGAATAATTTTGACCATGGCCCCGCGGGGTTTGTAATAAAATGTGCTAGTAGGATATTTTTGAGTGGTTTGGTCTCCTAAGACGTAGGATCGCAAATGGGGTATTCCAGGGAGTTTTTTGCCCCTGACAATTATGCTTTGCCTTCAGCCGAGTATAATTGACGAGGTTTTCTCTTGCTTCCTCCAAAGTTGGAATGCCCGATGTTGAATTCTGGGCATTGGGGGGTTATTAGAGCCCAACTGAGTGTTATAAGCCTACTAGACATTATTTAGATAGATCATGGTCATGTCGTAAGTCATCTGGACACATAAAAAAATTTCGAAAAAATCTTTTTCGAACAGTGAAATTTTTTTTTTAATGTTTTAATGTTTTAATTACTTTTCCCAAGTTTTTTGGGTTAATTTTTCCATAAATTAAATGGAAAAAACCCGTTCGTGATCCGGACTCAGAATTCAATGATTGAAGGCTCTAACCTTAAGCCAAAAATCATTCTTGATCAGCCAGCCAGTCAGAGCCAACTTTCAGATTAGCAATCGGACACATAATGCCTTTTTACTCAAAAAACTCAGTTTTGAGTAAAAAAATGATTTTTAGTAAAAAGTGATTTTTATTAAAAAAAATGATTATTTTGGAGAAAACTAATACTCTCCAAATTAATCCAAATTCAGTAAAATAAAAGGCTAAATGACATCTCATAGAACACTTATGATGATTGGAGTTATCATAACTCAGCTTCAGTCATCATTAAGAGAGCAATTAATTTATTATCAGTTATCAGACATGTCATCTCCAGCTAAAGATGAGATGGAGAGCTCTCATTGGTCCGGTGATTTGATCGAGGTGAAGACTGAAGCTTACACCATCAGTGGGCTTCCCAAACCTAGTTCAGGCTCCTGCCAGACCTAAAGGATGAGCTTACCTACATCCAGACTCACACATGTGGCCTCATCCTTGGCTTTTTTTCAGTGCACAGGTTTGGAGTGGGGGCGCCTTGCCTGGGTGGAGGCCTCCCCTCACTCCCAGTTCTCCGGTTTAGGTCTGGGCTCTTTGTTAGGTGGCTAAGCTGGTTAGGGTTGGTTTTTTGGTTTTAGGGTTTTAGCACTCTCTCATTTGTTAAAAAGAGGTTCTTTCAGCTCTATTTGCATGGAACTTTTGTGCTGGAGTTACTCTGCAAAAATTGTAATAAGCTTTGCTTACATTTGATTAATAAGATTTTCGACTTTGGAGGTCCATCTCTTTTTGCATATGGTGAATGTTCTATGGTTGAGGTGATACTATTCCTACATCCTTTACTCTTTCTTTTTACTTGAATGAGATCTAGTTATATGTTAAGCTTAAGAGGGCCATTATTGGCATGGTAGATTAGCTGTTTGTAGTTTCAATTCAGTTATTTATGCAAAGTAGGTTCTAATCGTGATGAATATGAGTAGTTAGTTATACGTAGTATTGATCTCGATTGAGTTTCCTTTGCTTACTTTTCATATATATGATCTCACTTGTATCTGTGTTTTGGTATTAGCAGGTCACAGGTTGAAGAAGGGTGCGAGTTCAGCGCCCACGTGATTTGGCACGGGGGCCCCTTGGCAAAGATGACATTGGTTATGGGCGTGTGACACCTTGAGGCGCGCGACCCTTGAGCGTGCGGATGGGCATGCAAACTTGTGAAGGCGTTCGGTAACACTGGCGCGCGATCCTATGTGTGGGCGTGCGGTCAAAGTGTGCGGACGACCCCTATGTGCGGACGGAGGTGTGGACGGACAGACGTACGGACGGATGTGCGGATGGACGTGCGGACAGTTGGGCGCTCCGGCAAAAGAGCGTTTTGGTAAGTAAAGCCACGGGCGTGCGGACGATGGCAGTTGGGCGACGGGCGCGCGCGCGCGACGGCACGGTTAGCGACGAATGGCGGTCAAAGGGATGGGCGCTTCGGTCAAAGTAAAGGGGCGCGCGGCTCACCGGCAAAGTGTGCACGCGGCACTCTAGAGGCTTCGGCAAGTGGACCCGTGAATGCCTAAGTCAAAGTAACCTTGGTGCGGTGACACCTACGAAACGGTTAAGTGGCCAAGTGTGTTTTGGAGGTTGACTTGATGAACCGGCAAGGGGTGACTTGTGCGGTAAGCAAGATGTCAAGTTGACATGGGCAAGACACCTAGAAGGCTATAAGTAAACGAAGTGCAAGTCGTTTCAAATCATCCAACAAGTGGGGATCAAGGAGGATCAAGCTGCTGGAAAGTTAAAGGGACAGAACAGAACTACATAGAGGTCTGCGGCATCGTTGAGGAGAGGCAGAGGAGGCTGGGCGTCTTTGGCAAAGAGACAGTCTTTTACATTTTTGTAACTCTTGTATTTTCTGGGTGTAGCAGCCAGGTTGGGCGTGCACCAGGAGCTCTGCCTTGGGCAACTCCGTTTATGTAATACTGTTCCGTTTTTATACAAAGTTAAAGGGCTCTGCCAGGTTGGGCAACCCACCATATATCTGTGTACTGTGTTTTACTTTGTGCTGCATTTTACTGGTTTTTGGCTAAGTATTGAATGTGCCGGCAAGGCTAATGGCTAAGTAAATAGTATAACAGTTAAAGATAAAAAGACATAAAAATCGTTTCCGCAGGGTTAAGGCGTAGTCTGTAGGCTAGGCACTTGGGCGGGCAATCCCTCAAGGTGTCTTCCTGGCAGTGCCGCACACCACCTTTGGCGAGCTCAAGAGCGCTTGCGAAGTGTGGCTGTGACAGAGAGTGCAACAAACACGCAGGTGACAGGGACAAGGGCTGTGGGAAGGGTGCAGGGTGAAAAAAACGACAGACGATGATGGTGGATTGGGATCCTGGATGGCGGTGACGGTGCGGGCGGTGTCCAGTCGCTCTGATACCAATGTAGCAACAAACAGAACTCCAATGTAGCAACAAACTGAACTCGAGAGAAAATAATAAATGTGTTTATTAAAAAAATCTGATGATATGAAAATTACAATAGATCTTTGGCTTATATAAGCCTTATTGAGTGTGCTAAGTGACTGTTTGTAATGTCACAACTTTTCTTAGTAATTTGTTTTATATATATATTTACATTTTAATCATTATTGTTTTGTATTTTTATTATTATTTAATGTATATAACATTTTGCATCACAGGGTCACAACAAAGATAACTGCGTTTCCCCCTCCCAACATAGGAAATAAAAGCCAACATGTTTGCTTCAGCACTGATTGTCGAGAGTTCAATTCTTTTCTAAAAATGCCTCTTTTTAGCATAATCTGAATGGCTGGAGTCCTGAAACGGTTAACACGTTCCCAAAGAATCTAGCAATGGATAATAGCTGATTACATATTAGCTGTGTTGCATGGGTACCCGTACCGGGGGGTCGGGTACACGAACCAGTACCGGGTACATGTACCGGGTACTTGGGTACTTCAATGGTACGTCCCCAGCCGTACCCAACCGTACCCAAATCCAATCTCACGTACCGGGTACTTCATGTATGAAAATAGGGTACTTGCATGGATTTTGGTACGCCGTACCACGTGATTGGGTACGCGGCCGATACAGCCATTTGACAATTTAACTTAGCTCATTGTTCGGGATGAGTCAATTTGAAAAGTTTGAAGTTTAAAATTTTAAAAATTAAATAATAAAACACTAAAACACATGTTATGCGAGCTCTTGCCCCTTACCTAAACCAGCACCACACTGCATTTCTCACGGCTAGTGCATTGTGCTCACTACTCCAGCGACAACGTGACAGAGGACCTTAGTGATGCTAATGACATTGATCCTAAGGCTGCTGATGGCATGGCTTGAGGAAGCCAAATCAACTATCTTGTTCATGTTCAATGTTTACTGTTTTGAACTTTCTTTTTAATGTCTAAAAATGCCTTTAGGCAAATTTTCGATGTAGTATGGCAATGAAGTTTGAACTCATGGTGTCATGGACATATAATATTTTATGTTGTTAATTGTATTAATATAACTTCAGTCTTCCAGTTGATATCTAATATGGGTCTATGTCATTTGATTTATCAAATTTATTATTTTATGTTTAAAATTTCAATGCGAATGTTCATATGAATCATTGAATTTAGAAATATCAAATATGCATGTATGATGTGAGTGTGAAATGTTTTATTTTTATAAATTTTAACACACACACACACACACATATATATATATGTCTACAGTACCCTCGACGTACCGAAGTACCCTATTTCAAAAAGTGGCGTCCCCGTCCCCGTCCCCGTACCAGTACCCGTCCCTGTACCCACGTTTTCTGGCAACTTAGCATATTAGTTTTGCTTGTAACATATTTTATTTCTACTGTTCTTTTCTTGAGAAGGGTGTATACGTTCTAGAGACTGCTAAGAATGGAACTGTTTCCAGTACCATATAGTAATATGGCTGCGATAGATGATAAAATATCAATTTCAAGTTTGAGTGCCTCATATGTCATGTTGATTTTGGCTTTGATAATTTGAAATACTTCAATTATCCATTATGAATGGAGAATAAAAATTGTTTACACATACCTGCTGAAAAATATTTCTCTATTTGATTTTTTATGGAAATATTATTTTGATTTGGGATAGGTCCATTTAGTCACAATCCTGAAAATGCTGTCTATGCAGGCATTCAATTCTGCAGGTTTTGGTGGCTGGAAGCTTGTAGGCATCATTATTCCTGATGAACACAGTGAATGAACGGATGCTGTGACATATACTTGTGGGCACTTTTTTGTTTCATTCCAAAGTAGTAAACAATAAGCAGAATAATACAGCTTGATGAAGGGATGCCAGTGCATTCAGCTCCAAGGAATTGCTTGTTTGACTGGTTAGAAGCAGATGCTAAGCTGCTTTTACTTGGTAGTATGGGCAATTGGATATTGACATTCCAACAAGTAACCTTTTTAATTTTGAAAAACTTCAGCACCTGAGAGCAATGGGCGTTCCAAGGCTAGATGATTATTTACAATAGGTGATCAAATGTCAGTTACACATGAATGGGCAGTATTTTCACTAATGCAGTGCTGAATGCAATGTCCTCAAAGTAAAAACTGAGAATTACTGATGAGATCGTTGACTGTATAGAAATATTCCATTCTGTCAGGATTTCATTGTAACAATGTCAGTGACATGGTTTGATGACTCCATCAAATAGGCTGGTCTTTCAAAAGTGGGCAATGGCTCTAATTTTTTCATGTAAAAAATAAAAAATACAATTTGAATTTCTACAAAATGTAGTCTCCATAGGACTGTTTTGTTTTACTTTATTGTCTAGCATTGAATTTAATTTATTTGGTATCTGTAGTTGTTATGTACATTTCAAATAATATTGCTATACAAAATGTTCAGACTTTGGAAGAGATCTTTTCTAAACAGCATATGAATCTAAACATGCAAGTGAGCTTCATAAATAGGTTTGAGTGTAAGCTTTCAGGTTAAAGGAAATAATGCTCCCTTTTATGTGGACAATGATTCTATGATAGTTAGCAACCATAGTATTAAAAATCGTCCAAACCGGAATCGGAACCGGCTGGTTCACCGGTTCGGAACCAAACCGGGTCAAACCGGTCGGTTAACCAGATCGGGGACCGGTTAGTTACCGAACCGGCCGGTTTGGTACCAAACCGGTCCGGTTCAGTAACTAACCGGTCCAACCGGCCGGTTTCGAGCCTGACCGGTCCGGTTTGGAAGTTCATCACAGCATTTGAAGCTCATCAAACCCTCTAGGTTTTTACCAACCACCTGATGGCTAGTAACGGGATGAAGTAACAGGGTCATCTGACCTGTCATTAAGACATACTTCGCTTTTATCCTTACCGGATGCTTCCCGGATATTGTTTTTTTTTATGATTATCCACACATCTCTTCAGTGGTAAACCAAATGTCGACATATTGTACCATGTCAAAATTATAACCATGATATAGTTTATTTTAAAAGATAGAGCTTGTTTT